>JAWMAG010000012.1:16515000-16647500 GCA_037013455.1 Ceratitis rosa
ATAAGGCGGGTAAGGTAGAACTTCCCAACCACAGTTTTCCAAATAGTTTTTAACTGGCCTTGCAACACGTGGCCGAACGTTGTCAAGATGAAAAATTATTGATTCGTATCTGGTCGCATATTCTGGTCATTTTTCCGTGATGGCCTTTTTCAAACGAATCAATTGTTTTCGGTAGAGGTCCCCATTGATCATCTGACCCGATTTCAATAGCTCCTCATAAGAGACACACCCTTGTGGTCCCACCAAATACTTAGCATAACCTTGGCACCATGCATATTCGGCTTTGCCGTGGATGTCGTTAGTTGGCCGGGCTTCACATACGATCTCTTGCGCTTTGGGTTATCATAATGAATCCATTTTTCATCGCCAGTGACAATCCGTTGCAAAAATGACTTCTTTTGGTGGCGTTGAAGCAACACATCCGACATGCAGAATCGACGTTCGACGTTAAAGCCAAGAATTCATAAGGCACCCAATTTCAAAGCTTCTGGATGAATCCTAATGATTTTAGTCGTCTGGAAACGGTTGCTCGATCAACTCCTAATACTTTTGCAAGTTCTTCCTGCGTCTGGCATACATCTGCGTCGAGCAATGTCTCCAATTCTTCGTCTTGAAATTTTTTTGACTGTCCGGGTTGTTCTCCGACGTCTAAGTCGAAATTACCACTTTTAAAACAAACCACTTTTGGCACGTTCTTTCAGCTAAAGCATGGTCACCATAAACATCCGGTAAAATACGATGGCTTTCGGTATCACTTTTCTTCTTTCTTCATGTTAAAGTAATGAAGAAGAACTCCCCGCAAAAAAACTTTATCTGATACAAATTTCGACATTTTCAAATGAATGAAACAAATTGTTGTTCACGCTAAAACAAATGACATCTACTGAAATCGACGCGAAATGACGGCCTCTTTGAAATGAATATAGCCACAGATGAATACGACGCAAAATAATACTAGTAGAGCCCTCTCTTAGAAAACCGCACGAATTAATGCATACACCCAATATTTGGGACCCTCATATGGTCAAACCAATAATCCAGGTATTTTGACGTTGGAAATTAAGACTATTCACGGTTTTCGACCGAACTCCTCCTCTAATTTGTGGCTTTGCATCTGGATGTTTTTCCAACAAATGAAGGGACCTACAGATTATACTAAGTCGCCTCCGAAGGGCTGAGGATTTTTATAAGGGGCCTTCATTTCATGTTTGAAATTCAGTCGAAGAGGTTAGTATTTTCTGACGAGGGGCGGCCGCATATAGAAAATTTAACTTAATTTTTATATAAATTAATTTTTATAACTTTAGGATATTGGTCGTACCAGGATTAGAACCCGAGCCTTCCGAAGGGCAGTACGCAATGCTAACCGCTCGGCTACCGCTACCGCCGTGTTTTTTATAGTAGAGCGCTTAAATATTAAATTTTAAACGGGGAGTGAGAATGGTAGGTATCATTGGGGTATATGCTTTTGAGAGTACTAAATTGTTATCCCAATGAGAACCAGTGACTACAGAGAACTACAGTTTTTTATAGTTTCTGGGATTGTGTTACTTAAGCCGCAACGCAAAGCAACGATTTTAGCTGTCTTTTATAGACGTCATTTGATGATCTCCTTTCTTCATTAAATCGATTATTATATCCTCCATTTTCTTCATTTCTTCAGCTGCATCGAATAGTAACATATCTTTTTCACTCTGACTCTCTTTCTTTCACTCTCCCTCTCTCTGTGAGTATTTTTTTATGGAAGTGACATTCTCAATTGGAGTGTCTCGCTTGCATATTATATCAGCAATAAAAAAGTGATTGGTAGTTTCAATATCATTTCGCCCGCGCATCTTTACAGCCACCACATTCTTCTTTTTCGTTCTACGGCAAGCGTTAATTTTAACTTGCTAATGACACTGAATTCGTAATTTGGTTAATCGCGTTTATTTTTAATGGCTGTCAGTTGTCCTTTTAATTACGAATTAATTTAATTGAGCTTTTTTTTTTGTCATTCGCTCAACGGTTTTACGATTATTAGATTACGTGTTTAAGCGATTTTCAGCGCCAAATCTGTTTGTATTACATAAATGAACTTAATAATATTGGAACATTACATTTCCATTAAATGATTACGTCAGGCAAACGCACATACATACGTACAAACAAATAACATTTCAATTTTATTCACAAAAAGGTGACGAGATTGACATTTAACTATGAGTTAGGGAGGAGGTTGTGGTGTATGAATGATGTCTTCCCACACTGAGGCTTAGAGACGAGATTACTCTTTGATGATACCGACTCAGTTGGAGGTCTATTGGGAAACCACGTGAGAAGGGCAGCAGGGGGCAGAGCCGCTAGAGGAAAGGAGCATTAAATTATTTTAGGTTTGCTTCAAAGGTAGACGGCAGTCTATTTTCCATTATCCTTCTGAACCAAAGAGTATCCTTGAGTTGAGTTGAACCGGCTGTGCGTCAGTGACCGGTGCACTTAGGCCAATAGGCCCATTGTGACATCACTGTGAGGCCATTTCGTGTGCTTTATAAAATCAGCGAAACCTCCAATTTTCGCTGAAGCTAGCGGGACAGACGAAGAAGTGTTTCCCGAAGAACTTGTCTCGCACAAAAGTCAAGCCTGGACAGTGACAGAGCAAGTGTTCAACAGACTTTTCCTCTTTTTCGTGCCTACAGTTGTGGCAAAAAGCATTAGAGTGATGGACCTTTCTTTTCCCCCGTGAAGCCCCATTAAACAGTGGCCTGTTGTTATGCCGGTCGTAATGTCAATGGAGAACCGTTGCAGCAGGATAAGATGTTTTGATTTTTTCGCGCCCAATTTTGGCCATAGCTGTCTGACCATCTAGAGTTTGCTTCTTTGGCAAAGGCCAGTTTAAGCATATGCATTTCCCGTGGGCAAAAGTAAACCTACATCGTGTGCGTAGAAGAGTTTCTTCTGGTTCCAGTTGCTCCGGACGGCTATGCGGTTTGAAGATGGATGCCTTTATCGTTTAGTGTTTTCCATTAGCCCCTTTCCCTTGTGGTTTTGTGTCGTGAGCGAGCTTACTAAGGTGGGCTTACTTGGGCCCAGCTGATGCTCTTGCCTTTCTCTCCATGGGCATAGGCTTTTTCAGCCGATAGGGGTTCCAATGGATCCCGAAGACCAAAGGGTTCGGGAATAGTAGGCCCTTTCGGCTCCGTCAATGCGGTACCCATGCAATTAAGTGACGTTTTTGTATTGCCGTGTTCAACAGCTGTTGTTCTACCCAAGCAAGGATCCGAGAGGTTCTTTGACCAACTACTGAGATGAAACCTTTCGGTCGTCGGAAAAATGGGAGGTGGAACGGCAACGGTCGATTGCTATAGAGCCCCGTTACGGGGTCACGCAGGTGGACCAGTATCTTCACTTTTCTAAGTTCAGAACTTCACAATGGACGTTCTGAGGGGACGTCGTCCTATTGGGACAGTTTATAGTTCAACGTCTGCCGGGCCAAAAGTCAAAAGTACCTGATCTAATATTTTTATCAGCTCGAAATCTTTGGGATCAACCACCTTAGTCTAGCTTCATAAAAATACTTTCCATTTGCGGTTTTCGTATGGGACTCCCTATGGACTATGGACCCTATGACTCGTGGATTTAGTTTGTTGCAATCAGCTGGCACTCGCCAATGGAGTCGCTTCGGCTTCCGTGACTCAGGGCCAAAAATCGTTCCTTTTCTCATTCCAAATGACATATGGCATGGTTACGCCCAGTGTTCAGTCTAATATATTTAAAAGTCACCAGAGATATTTGGTTTGTAAGGCAGAATTTCAGTCTTTTTCCGACTCCCGAGGAGTTGGTAACGTTTGTGTAGCCATAACTGCGCTATACAGTCGTTGCCGTTATGAACCGCAGAACCTAATATGTGGAAGGCGATTTAATGAAGCTTCCTTCCATTCCGAAATGTTGAGGTGACTGTAATTTTTCATTTGTTACCACACTTACCACACAGGGTGCACAAAATGCGTTCGCAGGAGAGAGAATTACACCCTTGCAATGGAGCAGGACTTTATTCTGGCTGAACAACGAACACAGCTGTTAAAGCATCCCTCGTGACAAGAAGTTCAAGAATCTAACCGTCGTTTCGGTGTAAAGCCTCGTATTGTCGCGGAAACCGTGAGGAAATTCTTGTACCCTAACCCGTAGGGGTATCTATTCGCCTATCTTTAGAAGCGACTTAACTGCAATCCCCCGACAGTTGGGTCTTTTTACCGAAATGACCGGGATAGGGAATTTATTCTTCTTCTTTACTGGCGTGGACACCGCTTATGCGATTACAGCCGAATTTATAACATTACGCCATTAGTTTCTTTTACTCGCTGTTTGGGACCAATTGAGTCGGTACGTGGAAATTGAGGCCCAACCCCAGGCCACCAGTCCGGAACTGTATGGAAGCTCAACTGGTAGTAGCTTTGGCTGACCTGTTTACGGGGATAGTCCCCCTCGCGAGTATCGTGGTGGCTGCGGCTTAAACCCAAATGTCGGAAGAGTTGACCTTGTCTCAGCTCAATGTGGAGTTGCATTGCAACCGGGTGCCGGACCCATAGTACGGCAGAGGTTTTAGATAGGCTTTGAATCCTACCAAGGTGGTTAGTGTTTTCACTCCACACTTCCAATTGGTACCATAATGTTTCCATTATGGGGCGCTGATCAACGCATAGATTTGATCCGTTGTGTTTTTGACCACCGTGTGGTTAGGCCGACGTCGGCAAGTCTCACATAATGCATGCCGGACGATAACAATTAGAGCCAAGTCCTTCTCTGCCTGGTCTTTCCAACAGAGTGGAGGTCTTCCTATTCTTATCCAGCCGGACCACATGACCGAGCCAACGTATCCGTTGTTTCTTGATTCGCTGAACTAAGTCAATGTCGCCGTTTATCTCATACAGCTCATCATCCCAACTCGTATAGAACCAAAAATCTTACGCAAAACCTTTCTCTCGAAAACTCTTAACGCCGGCACCGCTCCATACAGCAGAACAGGAATGATAAACGACTTGTAGAGTTTGGTTTTCGTTCGTTGAGAGAGGACTTTAGTGAGGAAAAGCTTTATCTGGTGTCTCCGATTTACGTTCTTTTCCGGGCAGGATTACAATCGTGTAATGGAAAAATAAATAACCCCACTCTCTTTACCCCAGTGAGAGCATTAAAGAGCATTCTCTCTGAATTCAATCTTATAAAGAATTTCAAGTATCTACCTACTGCTCTTACTCTCACAGTACAGGTTCGGAATTATTTTTGAACTCAAGATAACTTTCAAAATTGAAAAAATAAAAATAAATTTTATTCACTTAAATTTTATTTCCAGGTCTCTCCTGTCGTTATGGCAAAAATCCATGGACTGAATGTGACCTAAAGACCAACACACGCTCACGAACGTTGACGTTGAAGAAGGGCGATCCGGCATGCGATCAAACGCGAACCATACAGAAGAAATGCAAAAAAGGTAAGTGCGAAGCGGAGATTAAAAATTAAATGGCATAAAACCATAAATGTATGTAAAAAATATTAAAAGAAAACCCAACAAAAAATATGCAAAATAATTTTGAATTTCGCCACACGAGATTACCATCATTTGCGCCTAAATGTAGGCAATAACTTTTTGCCACAGAGCACAAAACACTTTTCGCCACTGCAATTGAGCAAAAAGCGTTAAACAAAAAACCCGAAAAGTGGGCAAATGGACAAATACAGAAAACCAAAAACCAACACACACACACACACTCGCACACACACATAACAACTTATCAGCAATGCAAGGCTATTACTTGCAACAGCAGCAACAGCGTAATTGCCGACTTTTGCTGACATCGCTAACTCAGTTGATTTTTGCTATTACCCCTATTGTTGTTTTTGCCATCACCATTAACTGCCACACCAATCTGCAGTGCCGAATCAGCGACTATGTATACCGTCGTCCGTCGACGTCATTGCCCATCATCATCATCATCATTATTGCGCCTCGCTGACGCGTAATTACTTTTTATTATTTCGCCGCGCACAGCGGGTAGCTACTCTGGCTCTGGTGAGAAAGACGGAAAGAGAAGAGAGAGGAGCATATGCAGTTATCATAAAGCTGTTGGCGTGAAAATTAAAGAAGTCCAATTGTGCTTGTAAATGTTTGTATGTACTCGTATGTGTTTGTGCGAGTATTTATTGGATGCAGTAAAATTGGCAACAAGGCAACTGTGTGCCTTGCAAATCGCCTTTCCGGTAAATGGCAAAATTCGCGCGCATTAATAGTTAATGCAGATTTCTCAAAAAAGTGTTTAAGTAAAGGCGAACATCGAGCATAATAGGTATCTGAATGCAAATAGGGTTGGCGGGAAGCCACTCAAGGAACACAATTTGTTCATAATTAATTTGCTTTAACGCAATTACTTTCAACTAAGACAAGCCGTGAAGAGAGGTGAACTATTTACTTATATATATACATATATGCATATAAAGTTGGCGATTTGTAACCGCTGAAGCGAGCTGGGTAGCTCTCCTTCTCTAAGTTGCAATACTCGCCCTAATGATTTTCCAACAAATAGTCACCTCCGAATGATTTCTTATGAAGAACATTTATTTCGTGACAAAAACACACTAGGAGGGCTTACCACTCCCAGCCCATGGCGCCAATTGGAGATACCAAGTAGAGCCAGGTCCTATCTAACTGGTGTGTGGATGTTTTCTCCTTTCTCTGCTTCCACCGGTGGGTACTACATCGTAAACTTTCAGAGCTGGTGTATTCGTATCCACTTGGACCACATGACCTAGCCAGCTCAGCCGCTGTTTCTTGATTCGCTGAACTATGTCAATGTGACTGTATATCTCACACAGCTTACCATCTTAACTCTTAGAAGACCATAAATCTTAGCAAAACCTTTCTCTCGAAAACTCCTAACGCCAACTTATCAGATGTTGTCATCTTCCATACCTCCGCACCATATAGCAGGACGTGAACGATGAGGGACTTGTAAAGTTTGGTTTTCGTTCGTCGAGAGAGGACTCTACTTTTCAATTGCCTACTCAGTCCAAAATATTACCTTTTTACTAAAGTGATTCTGCGCTGGATTTCAAGGCTGACATTGTTGTTGCTGTTAATACTGGTTCCAAGATAGACAGAGTTATCTACGACTTCAAACTTAGGCCTGTCAACAGTGACGTGGGAGCGGAGGCGCGAATGTGATGACTGTTTGTTTGATGACAGGAGTTATTTCGCCTTGCCCTCGTTCAGTACCAGACCCATATCCTTCGCTTCCTTATCCAGTCTGGAGAAAGCAGAACTTACGGCGCGGTTGTTGAGGCCAATAATATCGATATCATCGGCGTACGCCAGCAGCTGTACACTCTTATAGAAGATTGTACCTTCTCTATTCAGCTCTGCAGCTCGTATTATTTTCTCCAGCACGTTAAGGAAGTACTCTGTCTGAAACCTCGTTTGGTATCGAACGGCTCAGAGAGGTCATTCCCGATCCTGACGGAGCTTTTAGTGTTGCTTAACGTCAGTTTAGAAAGCCATATAAGTTTTGCGGGGATACCAAATTCAGACATAGCGGCGTAAAAGCAGCTCCTACTCGTGTTGCCGAAGACAGCTTTAAAATCGACATAGAGGTGTATGTCGATCATTTTTCAACAGGTCTTTTCCAAGATTTGGCGCATGGTGAATATCTTGTCAATGGTTGACTTACCAAGTCTAAAGCCACACTGATAAGGTCCAATCAGTTTGTTGACGGTATTTAGACCAAGAGCAGACAGATCCTTCTGGACTAGGTTCTTCCATATTGTTCGAGATCCTCCTTGCTTTTTTTGTTCACCCCAGGGTGTCTCGTCTTTTCTGATCTTTTTACTTTAACCTCTTGCCATGGATTTTGCAAAAATAAAATCTCTCAATTGTCGTTTCTGTGCCATACATAAGGACGAGCATGATAAAAGATTTATAGAGCGTGATTTTAGTTCGTGGAAAGAGGAGAGAGAAGAGTTTCGTCTCTGGATAAAAAGAAATTCCGACCGCCACATAAACGAGAGCTTTAATCTGCCAGAGCAGTAGTGTTACGGCGTATGTCTTAGAAAATGATATAGGAAGAGAAAATAGAGAGAGACTCTACGTTCGCTAAAAATCCGAATGTCTCGATACTTAGCTCAAAGGCGGCTTTAAAGTCGATGAATATTTCGGCTTGCTTATACAAGATCTTTTCCAGAATTTGACGTGCTCTAAACATCTGCTCTAAAAATCTAGCTTGAGCTTTTCTGTTGGTATAACAAAAGCTCCGGAAGCTTTTATGTTTTCAAGCCGAATTATTACTATTCTTATCTCACCTTGGTCTAAAGGTGGGACGTTGACATTGTTCCTGTACATAGATCGGGCTTCTTCTTCCTTGAATGCGCCATCAATGTTGCTGTATAAAAGCTCCGTGCAATGCACCCTCCAAATCTTTATTACACTCCATACATCTGTTAAAAAATCAAATTGCAACGCCCATAAACTCACCAACAAAACGGAATTGGGACTTTCTATTATTTAACTGTCGACAGAGGGCGTTCAAATACCGATAACGTTTGCAATAGGATATTAAAGGATAATTGCAATGAACTCTGATCACTTCCTCATACTGCGCACAACGAAGGAATAATGCGGTAAATGAACAAAGCAAACAAAAAAAAAAACAACAGAATAAAATCCGCCAACACAAAGCAATTTTACGCTCAGAAAGTTCTTTACCTCGGCTAAACTGCAACTTTCTACTATTTCTTTGTAGTTTTTTGTTTTTGTTTTTGTTTTTTTGTTTTCGTTACTGTTACTCTGTAGTCAGCAAAATTTTCCGCTGACATGCGAATAACCGTTTAGCTGTCATAAGCAAGTACGAGGGGATTAACAAAAGTTCGGTCAGTTGGTGACTTTCAATATATTTTTTTTTAATTTAAAAGTACCAAATCCTTTGCAATTATCTATTATCTAAGAGAGGGCTCTACTAGTATTACTTCGCGTCGTGTTCAACTGTGGTTATATTCATTTCAAAGGTACTGTCATTTTGCGTCGTTTTCAGTAGATGTCATTTGTTTTAGCGTGAACCACAATTTGTTTCATTCATTTGAAAATGTCGAAATTTGCACCAGATAAAGTGCTTTTGCGGGGAGTTCTTCCTCATTACTTTAACATGAAGAAAAGTGCTACCGAAAGCCATCGTATTTTACTGGACGTTTATGATGACCATGCTTTAGCCGAACGAACGTGCCAAAAGTGGTTGGCACGGTTTAAAAGTGAAAATTTCGACATAGACGACGGAGAACGACCCGGACAGCCAAAAAAATTTTAAGAAGAAGAATTGGAGACATTGCTCGCCGCAGATGCATGCCAGACGCAAGAAGAACTTGCAAAAGTATAAGGAGTTGATCAAGCCACCGTTTCCAGACGATTAAAAACATTAGGATTCATCCAGAAGCTTGGATATTGGGTGCCTTATAAATTAAAACCAAGGGACGTCGAACGTCGATTCTGCATGTCGGAAATGTTGCTTCAACGCCACCAAAAGAAGTAATTTTTGCAACGGATTGTCACTGGCGATGAAAAATGGATTCATTATGATAACCCAAAGCGCAAGAGATCGTATGTGAGAAGACCGGCCAACCATCGACATCAACGGCAAAGTCGAATATCCATGGTGCCAAGGTTATGCTATGTATTTGGTGGGAGGGACCACAAGGGTGTGCTCTATTATGAGCTATTGAAATCGGGTCAGACGATCAATGGGGATCTCTACCGAAAACAATTGATTCGTTTGAAAAAGGCCATCGCGAAAAAACGACCGGAATATGCGACCAGATACGAATCAATAATTTTTCATCTTGACAACGTTCGGCCACGTGTTGCAAGGCCAGTTAAAAACTATTTGGAAAACTGTGGTTGGGAAGTTCTACCTTACCCGCCTTATAGCCCAGACATAGCACCTTTCCTCTCAGTTCTTTCTTGACCTCCAAGCCGGAGAAGTGTTTTTGGGAAGGGATCCACAAACTGCCAGAAAGATGGGCAAACATCGTAGCTTTTGGTTATTTTCAAAAAAAGAAAAAATAAAAATTAAAAGGAAAGGAAAGGTCTTTAATAGCAATGAGGAGATAAATAATGCCATGAATGCTGAACTTGATAAGCTTAAAAAGCAAGATTTTAAAGACTGTTTTCGGAGGTGGATCTATAGGCTTAAAAAATGCATTGGAATCAATGGCGATTATTTAGAGAGGATAAAAAAGGACAAAAATTACGAATAAATAAAAAAATAAAATACAAAAAAATTTTTTCTGGTCATCTTACCGAACTTTTGTTAATCCCCTCGTAGATATGTATGTACACGTATGTGTATACATGTCTGTTTATTTCTTTGTTTGTGCTTTTGCGTGCACTATCATAGTGCTTTGTTGCAACTTGCCAATTTCGCTTGTTGCCACATGCATTTAGTACGCCTTGTTGCACATTTTCACATGTGTGCTTGCCACACGCCGTATTAGATGGTTGTTACACATATGCGGTCATACATACATATGTACATGCGTGCATATGAGTGTTTGTTTGTGCAACATTATGTTGCAAGTTCTACAAATTCTTGCCACAATTTCGCATTTATTATTCTTCGCTGCACTGTTATTGGCTTCACTGATTGTGTGCAACACAATCCTTCATCAAGCGGTACTTGCGTTGTTTTACAGTCACTGCACTTGTAAGCTTTTAAAGTTGTTACCGTTATTATTGATTTGACTGATAATAGTGATTTTCTGCACAATTTTTCTATATATATTTTTCGGTTTTTTTTTTTTTGAATTTACTATCATCATTACATCCCTTCAAATTGTGCATTTCACTCGCGTCGTCATTCGTTCATTTTTACTTGAATTTGAGTTGCACTTTTCGTGTTTCCTGTTAGCTTTTCTTCTCTTCTTATCTTTTCTACCAATTTCATTTTTTCACCTTTTTCCCACTTCCTTCACACTTTTCTGCGCTGTCACTTTTCTCATTTCCTTTGCAGTTGTAGTTATTCTTCGTTGCAGAGCTTTCGTTTGTGCCTTGAAGCGCAATTTTAACGAACTTTTGTGCTTTGTTAACCGGTGCTGGCATACTTTCTGGCGCATTGTATGGCGCAGTTTTGGTTCGTGTTGCCATTTGTTGTTGTTGTTATCTTATTTGTTCAGTAATGACAATGTAAATATGTATGTTTATATAATATTCTTAGTAACAAACTAGACTTGAAAGAAAACTTCGATTTGGAAAATTGTAAGATACTGTCAAAGCTCTTCACCTCAGTTATATCTATCAGTAGTCAGTCAGTGGATGTGGTGTATCATAGATACTTCAGAAATGAATAATAACGATAAGCCTAGCACATTTTAGTATCCTGGCTTTGCATGAGACGAGCTATTCCGAAGTGGTTGGTTCAATCAAGCTGAGGTCTACAGGTAATAGAGGACGCTTATATGATGTTTTTACAGGAGAAAAGGTGAATTTTGATTTTTCGCGAGCTTAGTACATCATCGATATTTTGTTTTTGTTATAATCGCACACATATGTTCTTCATATGCTTGCATTAGGAGCCAATTTCGATTAGTAGTTTGTTTTTGTCAAACAAAAAAGGTTAGTTTTGGCTCTGGAAAGAAATGGAATCAATGAATATGTATTAAATTTTGTGTTAAAAATGGAAGAAAGTCCTTCAGGGCACTTGAAATGCTGACTCTTGCATTCGGTGAGTCCACTTTGTCTCAAAAGAGTGCCTTATAGAGAGCCTCCTGGTGGTGCGACCACGTCAACGTCGTGTGACAGCGAAGTTTGTTCCGAAATTGCTGAAGACACGTCGCATTAGTATCGCTCAGAAGTTGTCGAGTGACGTCAACTACGATCCGGGTTTGCTCAAACGGTTCCTAACTAGTAACGAAACGCGACGTCGAAACCAAAGCCCCAAACATCCCAATGGAATCTGCCAAGTTCGATCAAATGTGAAGGTTTTGCTCGCAGTTTTCTTTGATTCCAATGGTCTGGTGCATCAAGAGGTTCTGCCAAAAGGTCGTACAGTTAGTAAGGAATAATACAAGGAAGTTATGCAACGATCGGAAAAGAATTGTGGAAAAACCAATCGTATATTCTGGATCACTCGATGAGTATTTGGTAGTATTTTACTTAGCGCAAAAGATTGATTTGGGTCAGGCGAAAACTCTGGAGATACTTAACGAGTATCTCGATTTCGAATCACGATGAGAAGGAATTCCACACGTCAAACTAACGAGACCTTTAATCTGACCGAGGTGTAGTGTTAGGGCACATGGCTCAGAAGATGCTCTAAGAAGAGAAAATAGAGAAATCATATATATAATATACACGAGGTGTGACAATTAAGTAATGAGACTGATTCCATAAAAACCGTATATTTCGAAATTATTCTACAACTCTGCCATTCCCTTCAAAGTAGTCCCCTTGGGCAGCTATACAACGATTCCAGCGCGTTTTCCATGCTTCGTAACATTTCTTGAACGCTTCGACTGGGATGTCCGCGAGTACCCTCGTCACGGTCTGGATGTCCTCAATCGACTCAAAATGGGTTCTTGTGACCACCGATTTTGTTCTAGGGAACAAAAAAAGTCACAGGGTGACATATCGGGCGAATAAGGCGGTTCAACACGGCGATCCCTTTAGAGGCCAAATACTTGGACACGCTGGAAGCGGTATGGCACGGTGCGTTGTCGTCATGAAGGATCCAATTACGACACAGCTGGCGAACTATACGAGCTAGAGCGTTGGCAGGGTTACCACAATCGGGGCAATAAAATCAGTATCATTACTCGTAATTGGTGTTGTGTTAACCGTTGAAGTGATTTTCGGCCGAGTTCCTATTCCATTTGGTGGTTTTGCGTCTTGATGTTTTTTCAACAAATGAAGTGACCTACAGTTTATACTAAACCGCCTCCGAACGGCTGAGGGTTTCTTATGAGGAGGAAAATATTCTCGAAAGGGTTGACATTCCATGTCGAGGGGAGCGACGGACAGTTAGAAAATTTAACTTAATTTTTTTATTTTTATTATTATTTTCGTACCAGGATTACAACCCGAGTCTTTCGAATGCTAACCACTCGGCTACCGCGGGCCCGAGAGAGAAAGAGAGAGAGATCAAACATTAGGTAAATGTCTGAACGCCCCGATACTTAGCTATTGTACATCACGTAGGAGACTACATGTCGTGTGTCTGTTTTTGTTGTCTATAACTTTTCAAGCCTTGAAGCACCCCTTAAGTGTTTTCTTGATGCAACCCAGCTTCTTAATCGGTGGGTTTTGTCTATGTTTTTCTTTTTCTTCGTTTGTGTGAGCATCGCATAGCTTCTGGATCTTAATTCGTCGAGGGTTATTCAACGGCACAGATACGACCATAAACCATCCTTTCTCTCGAAGGCTTCTAACACCGACCTATTGGATGTTATTATTTTCCAATTCCCTGCAACATACTTCAGAGTATGATAAGCTTGATACCTCTTCGGTTGCATAATCAATCCGAGGTGGCCCTGTAGAAACGATAACTTCTTCTTTAGATTGAAGTACGCTGAACTTATTTTTATCTACGTTTACTTGATTCATTCCTAGTATCACAGATCCTTCTGAGCTTGGGTAGTGACAAATGAAAATTTTTTGAAAAGCTTTTTTTAAAGTCTTACACTTCCCCTGTGAATTGGCCCCGCTGGAAATCAATTCTTCGTTAAGCATTACTTTTTCATCTTCATGGTAATTAAACATCTTACGTGTGCTCTTAGGTCTCGCTTTAACTGCCGCTTGTCTACCGACCACGTATTTGAAGAGTTTGAATCTTCGATAGAACTCAATTAAAGCCATTAAATATAAAATTATTTTAGCGATTGGGAAACTTACGTGTTACCGACCTCTTTGTCTTCTTCACTTTGTTTTTTTTTTTTTTTTGTAACCAAAAGTCTTACCTTTGAGCCACTCTTATCTTTTAGGAAAAAATTGCCGGTAACATAGCATTAGTTGCTCGAGTCCTGCTGTGTAGTATGATGCCATTTTTATTAGAGTTTTTGGCGATTTTGTAGGAGTAGCTCTCAAAAAATATTCCACAAAGTAGGTTTTGCGGAATGTTAAAGGAGTGAGAGTCCTTGATCTTATAAAAAGCCTCACCAGCACCCCCCATTGACGATGCCAGACTTAAATAATATTACCAATATAAAAATTAATCTCACCAATGTCACTTTTATTATAAAAACGTAATCGATTCCTGAGAGCTTTTAGTAGATTAACTCACAAAGTATGCAAACATATCAAGTAAACTGTTCGTTCGGTTTTTTATTGATTTACCAACGAGATGCCAACTTCATTTTACCCAACTCGTAGAAGGCTGCGTCAATATTGGCAAAAAAATTCCCAGAGCCAATTTTCACAGGCCTCTCTTGAGGCCAACTTCTCACCATTAAGCGCGTTCGCCATGGACAGGAAAAGATGGTAATCGCTTGGTGCCAGGTCCGGACTATAAGATGGGTGCATTAGGACCTCCCATCCGAGCTCCTGGAGTTTCTGGCGCGTCACCAAAGACGTTTGTGACCTGACGTTGTCGCTGTTGGCGCTGATGGAACACAATTCGGTCTCTGTTGATCAAAGATGGCCTCTTCTGGATGAGTGCTGCCTTCAACCGGTCCAGTTGTTGGCATTAGAGGGCCGAATTGGGCGTTTGGCCAAAGGGGAGCAGCTCGTAGTAGATGATTCCTTGCCAATCCCACCAAACACACAGCAAAACCTTCCTGGCCGAAAATCCTGGCTTGGCCACCGTTTCCGCCGGCTCACCGCATTTCGATCACTACCGATTTCACTTGACTTTGTCGTAAGTGTTCCACGTTTCATCGCCAGTCACCAAACGCTTCAGAAATGGGTCGATTTTGTTGCAGATGGAAATTCGGTCCACCACTTTTTTTTTGCGTTAGTTCGTGTGGCACCCAAACATCGAGCTTCTTTTTGAATCCAAGGTTATGAAAATGGTTCCAAACGGTTTTTTGGCTTATTTTTAGTTCCTCAGCAATTAAATAAGTGCTCACGTGATGGTCTGTTTCCACTATTTCCATGACTTTTGTGCTACACGTTCGTTTACAGTATAGGGCTCATAAACTAAATTAATTTTTTCAGCCACTTTGGCTGCTTTTTCGCCTTGATCGAAGAAAAATTATAAAATATAGCGAATTTTCTCTTTGCTGGTGTCCATCTTTGACGAGCGCTCTCAACGTTCTGAGTCAATCAATCGAAAAACTGTCAAAGGCAAACTTTTAGCGCGAATAAACGTGTTTTCAGCGCCGTATAGTATAACATGATGCGACACGTAACACTAGTACTATGGACAATAACGCCATCTCTTAGATAAAAACCGAACGAACTTTTTACTTTAACTAATATTTGAAGCAAATCAAAGGTGTGTGGTCCTTTTCAAGGAAACAAAAGTATGCCAATTAAACAAATCGCCCAAAAAAATTAACTAAAACTAAAACGAACGAAAAATGTATATTTTGTTCAAATAGATTGGTCAACTTCACGTCCAAAAAAAATTCCAAGTAAACCGTAACACAAATAAGATTTTTTCCATTAATTCAATCCCGGAGGTCCTGCTGACTTTAGCGAAAAACCATCTATGTACCGGATTTCTAGTAAATCGAACCATAAATACGACTTTCCCGAATAGATCAGTTCCTGGTCCATTCCCTGGAGAGAAAAGTAGTCTTCCGGTTAAAGTAAGCAAAAACCTTCAAGTAAATAGAAGCAAAAATACAATTTTTCAAATAGTTTGGTCTCTGGTTCGTTTCCTAGAAAAAGACTCACCTAAGTACCACCCTAATGCATGCCTTACCAAAAACCCACATATTAACCTACATCAATACACACGAGCATTTCCATAATTACCTACGACTACATGTTGAACTGAAATATTTTGCGATAGGAAAAAGTGGCACAAAAAAAATAATTAAAAAAAATAAAAACAAAAAAATAAAACAAAAAAAAAAATTAAAAAAAAAAATAAAAAAATAAATATAAAAAAATATGTACGAAAAATATAAAAAAATACCGCTATTATAATGGAAAAACGTTTTACTGCTGCTATGATATGCATGTACTACATATATACCGTTCGTTAAAAATGTACATTTTTTTTTTTGTTTTCTGCTGCAAAAATTAACAACTGAAGTCCGTGAGATTGAGCTGTAATTTGTACGCTGCGAAGAGAGAATTTACATTTCACAGCAATAAAAAATTTAACAGCTATGAAAAAACGCTTCGTTACTGAAACGGACATATCGTATAAACTATGTAGCATATATGCATACATATAACACATATAACATACATACATATATTACGAGTATATATATCTCTGCATATGTATATGAATAGTTATGACCATTCACCGAGTTGGTTATGGCTCTTGCTGCACGGATAACAAGCATTAAAAAATGTGCGCAGAGAAAAAAAAATCTAGGTAAATGTTGCAATAAAAGAAGAAAAAAATATGGAAATGGCAAAAATGGAAGAAAATACAAAAATAAAGTAGTTTACATGCAGCACAAATGGATGTGCTTGAATAGCGCATTACATTCGCTCTCTGAATGTATGTATGTGTGTGTAATATTCGTATTCGTACGGGAGTTGTATAAATAAAAGTTTGCAATCAAGCCATTTTTTCTCATCCTCTCACTCTCTCTCTGTCTCTCTTCACTACTTTTCGCCTATCCGTTATGCAGGTATGGTTAATTTGACGGTTAGTTGGATGAGAGCAGCAGCATATTGGGTTATGGATTTGCCGCAGGATAATAATAGTATGTTTATAGTTTAAAATCGATTTTTTTTCTTTTCTGGCTTGAAAAAAAACCATAAATACGAGTACGAGTATACAGAAGAGATTATTTCGGGGGGGGGGAAAATAATGATTTTTGTGCTTTCTCGTTAAGTTCTAGATTTTATTCTGTTGATATTTCTGTATAGAGACTTATGGAGCTTAAATTTAAAAGTACAAAAGAATTCGTGAGAACTAAGGAATGCCATCATTTAAACAAGAAAAAGAAAAGTTTGGTTGATCATTTTGCTGCTCATCGAGATTTCTATTTAGTATAACTTTCGTTCATTCAAGTTTCAAAGGTCAGCCCTAGTCAAAATCTACCGATTACAAAAGGTGATCCATTTGAAGGTTCCCCATTTTTTTTTTAAACACAGAAATTTCCCAAATTTAATGGCGAATATTTATTATCATTCGAAAGAACATTCTTTGGCATTTATATTTTCTTATCTTATCTATTTCAAATATTGGCCGTGGCTACGTCTCAGTTGGTCCATCCGTTGAGTCCAATTCTCGATGACTCGTTCGAGCTTTTTGACTGGTAACTGACTTTAGACTTTACATACGTGTATCCCGACAGGAAAAAGCCCAAAGGTATTCACATATTCTTGTCGGGTTTCGGCGTACCTTACAGCAAATACAAATATTTAGTGAATGCTAAATTGAATATGGAATGTCTCTTTAAAGACTATTTCTAAGTGGTTCAGAAGATACCAGACCGGATATTTTTCCGTAGAGGACGAGCCCCGAAAAGTTCGACCAAAGTCTTCCACTGATGACATCACTGTAGCTCTGGTGAAGTCCAAAATTGACGACGAACTACGAATAACACAAGAAATTTTTCCTAAACAAACATGAAATGGTCAGCCTAGCAAAATCATCGAAATCAGAGGACTATATCATATAACCCCATAAAACCGATTTCTTCCGATATCAGGTTACTGGTCTAAAATTCCTCAAAAAAGCATATTTCGCGTGTAATTTGGTATTTTACACGCTTACATACAACTAAACATTAACACCAAAAATCAACAAAATCGGAAAACCTCATCATGAAGGCTTATTTTCCCTAGGCTTGACTACAAAATTATTTTTTTATTATGCATTTTCCTCCCTGTTGAATAAATGTTGCTCATACGACATGTCGCACTTTTTTTAATTTTGAATACCTAAAGTGTACTTGAATGTAAATATAAGGAAAATTGGCTTATTTTCTAAGTACGCTTTAGATTATTATTGAATGATGGTATATAATATCGTAAAAAGTATTGCCTCATTAAAAACCCCACGCCTAAGAAAAAGCAATAATTACTACATAAAAGCAGAAATAAAACAATTTTTTGGTTGAAATAAGTACTCTAAATTCAGCGAATTACTAAAATTATGTTTAGCAAAAATCTTCACTGATATTAAGCTTTATTCAATTTCTGATAATTTTTAAAACCCAGAATAATCTTCAACATACACAGAGTGCTTTTATACTATTACCCAAACTGAGTGCTCATTGTTACTGGTTTGACGTTAATTATCCTTGTGGTCGTGTTGGTAATTGGTTCAGAGCAGAACACACATACAAACACCCAAACATGCAACGCAACCTACTTTGATGCGCCAGAACATGAATTTAATTCTCTGTACAAACTATCATACCATGTCTCATTATTACCAGGAAATAAAGCTACCACAAACACCTGATTGCATTTAAAAGTACACGCGACGACTTAAATGGGCATTAGTATGTGTGGTAGGGTGATGCAAATAGGTTTATGTGCAATAATTGATAATATTAAAAAAAATAAAAGTATAATTAAAAATAATCAAAAATTTAAATAAATATAAATATAAATATAAATATAAATATAAATATAAATATAAATATAAATATAAATATAAATATAAATATAAATATAAATATAAATATAAATATAAATATAAATATAAATATAAATATAAATATAAATATAAATATAAATATAAATATAAATATAAATATAAATATAAATATAAATATAAATATAAATATAAATATAAATATAAATATAAATATAAATATAAATATAAATATAAATATAAATATAAATATAAATATAAATATAAATATAAATATAAATATAAATATAAATATAAATATAAATATAAATATAAATATAAATATAAATATAAATATAAATATAAATATAAATATAAATATAAATATAAATATAAATATAAATATAAATATAAATATAAATATAAATATAAATATAAATATAAATATAAATATAAATATAAATATAAATATAAATATAAATATAAATATAAATATAAATATAAATATAAATATAAATATAAATATAAATATAAATATAAATATAAATATAAATATAAATATAAATATAAATATAAATATAAATATAAATATAAATATAAATATAAATATAAATATAAATATAAATATAAATATAAATATAAATATAAATATAAATATAAATATAAATATAAATATAAATATAAATATAAATATAAATATAAATATAAATATAAATATAAATATAAATATAAATATAAATATAAATATAAATATAAATATAAATATAAATATAAATATAAATATAAATATAAATATAAATATAAATATAAATATAAATATAAATATAAATATAAATATAAATATAAATATAAATATAAATATAAATATAAATATAAATATAAATATAAATATAAATATAAATATAAATATAAATATAAATATAAATATAAATATAAATATAAATATAAATATAAATATAAATATAAATATAAATATAAATATAAATATAAATATAAATATAAATATAAATATAAATATAAATATAAATATAAATATAAATATAAATATAAATATAAATATAAATATAAATATAAATATAAATATAAATATAAATATAAATATAAATATAAATATAAATATAAATATAAATATAAATATAAATATAAATATAAATATAAATATAAATATAAATATAAATATAAATATAAATATAAATATAAATATAAATATAAATATAAATATAAATATAAATATAAATATAAATATAAATATAAATATAAATATAAATATAAATATAAATATAAATATAAATATAAATATAAATATAAATATAAATATAAATATAAATATAAATATAAATATAAATATAAATATAAATATAAATATAAATATAAATATAAATATAAATATAAATATAAATATAAATATAAATATAAATATAAATATAAATATAAATATAAATATAAATATAAATATAAATATAAATATAAATATAAATATAAATATAAATATAAATATAAATATAAATATAAATATAAATATAAATATAAATATAAATATAAATATAAATATAAATATAAATATAAATATAAATATAAATATAAATATAAATATAAATATAAATATAAATATAAATATAAATATAAATATAAATATAAATATAAATATAAATATAAATATAAATATAAATATAAATATAAATATAAATATAAATATAAATATAAATATAAATATAAATATAAATATAAATATAAATATAAATATAAATATAAATATAAATATAAATATAAATATAAATATAAATATAAATATAAATATAAATATAAATATAAATATAAATATAAATATAAATATAAATATAAATATAAATATAAATATAAATATAAATATAAATATAAATATAAATATAAATATAAATATAAATATAAATATAAATATAAATATAAATATAAATATAAATATAAATATAAATATAAATATAAATATAAATATAAATATAAATATAAATATAAATATAAATATAAATATAAATATAAATATAAATATAAATATAAATATAAATATAAATATAAATATAAATATAAATATAAATATAAATATAAATATAAATATAAATATAAATATAAATATAAATATAAATATAAATATAAATATAAATATAAATATAAATATAAATATAAATATAAATATAAATATAAATATAAATATAAATATAAATATAAATATAAATATAAATATAAATATAAATATAAATATAAATATAAATATAAATATAAATATAAATATAAATATAAATATAAATATAAATATAAATATAAATATAAATATAAATATAAATATAAATATAAATATAAATATAAATATAAATATAAATATAAATATAAATATAAATATAAATATAAATATAAATATAAATATAAATATAAATATAAATATAAATATAAATATGAATATTTTTAATTAGAAAAAAACTAGAAAAAAATCTCCTGCATTTCTAGACCACCCTAATACGCCCAACTATGAATATAAATTGGTTTCATGCCAGCGTGCGTGTGAATGTGCGTGTATTGTATGGCTTATCTCGTTTTGGTCTACATTAACATAACAATTGCATACGGCCGGCGGCAATAAGAAAAACAACAACAATTCATTTGTCGCTCGTCGACATGTGGCAATGCACGGTACAAGCTGCCAAGTGGCAATGCAATGCGTGAACAAACTGACATTCGGCTGTCCAAATGGCTGACCGACGGACAGACAGACCGAAATTGGATGGACAGAATGGCAGTGCAACGGATGAGTGACATATCCATACATATGTACATATATGTATGTATGTGTGTGCATTACCCACAAGGGATATTCGCTTAATGGTTGCAGCAATGCATTAAATGCGCAATTAACATGTGTATATATATATATATGTATGTATTTGTACTCAGGGCACTGACTAACTGTTTTTGGTTCTTCACCACAGCCCAGAAAACCCACAATTCCTTGCTGCCACATTCAATATCCGACCGGCCTAGGCGTGGTACGCAGAACAACTACAAAAAATTGCTACAAAACTCGCATATAAAACTATCACTCGTATGTATGTATGTATGTATGTATGTATGTATGTATGTATGTATATGTGTTTATATTCATGCAACACACATACTACCTACATCCATTGCATATCCATCCAGCCATTCGGGCCATTCACTGTCACATTGATAAGGTTGGCTTGACGGCACAGATTGTTAAATGTAAATTGGCAGGATTTCGTTTAAATTTTATTGCCGAAACTGCCGGCAGCGCGTAACAACAACAACAATAAGCTTACATATGCACATACTTAAATTTTCTATATTTATACTTACTCGGACATCTGCATATGTATATATTATATGTATGTACATATGTATGTATAACGAGATAACACTTTAATCGGTACTATAGCTCGTTTCCTTTGTGTCCTTCCGGCGTCGGAGAGGATAACGTACGCACAGAACGTACACACCGCACTCACATATGCACCATTAATTTTACAGCATCTCCTAGCAGTCGGATTTTATTGCTTTAGCAAACTTATAAATATATATTTGTCTACCATACAAACATATATTTACATAGACGGCATGGCAAGCGACCAAACTAGTTTATTACCAGTCTACCAGTCGAAGTGTTTTCGTCCAACTGGACTGGAAGCAGTACTCAAAGGCACATGCGAGTACATAAGTCTGTTGTAAAACTTTTCCTTCAGAGACTTCTGAAGCCGATTTCGCGGATGGTATCATCCCTCATCCAAAAAATGAATGCTCGGAGATACTAAGGTGTTGACCTCCTTTATTGTATCCATTAGAGCTCTAGATACCCGGGTATCGGACAGCTCGTTACTCGCTTGGGACTCATTCGTTGTTAAACTGCTCCCTCTGAGACTGAATAGATAAGTGTTCCCTCCACAAATTCAGCACCTTTTGGCCAACGGTCTTTATGTCAGTTCTTTAGTTCCCACATGCTTATGTTCCGACCTTGAAATCTTCTCGCGTTTCGGTCCCTCTTTTTCGGTGTATAAATGCATCTAACTTCTTCTCACATAGGCCGAGTTGTGGCCGATCACAGCGTTGCGATTTCCCCCCACTGCGGCACTGAAACGCTCGCCATTCCAGCATTTTTTTTGAGCTCGTCGAAACCCAATAACTTTGCTTGCTGCTAAAAGTAACACTCAAAGAGCAGTAGTGCAAGCCGAACAGAAAAGCATGTGCCCGTCTGTTACTATAGAAGCGTATCTATCTTTCTTTTTACTTGTTGACGAGTGTTCTTTACTGCCCAAAGGAGGATGCTGGGATCATTGCTCACATCGTCATTATCTTCCGTCTGACAGGACTCGACTACTGAATATCTCTTTCGCTACAAATCCGACATCAAATTTGAGTTCTTTATATGACTGCTGTAGTGGGCTTCACAATGACACACGCTCTTCGGTTTTTGTTCCGTCCATAGCTGTCAGCCTCTTTGTTGTACGAGGCCTTTAACCAAATGGGCATTAATGAACCGGACATTCCAGTGAAATCTTCCGAAACCATGACCTTTAATACACTTTCCATAGTCATTATCAAAAGAGTAGACCCTTATTCGCGGCCGTTGCCTCTTTTACATTGGCCGATCACAAACCCGACACCTCGCAATGATCATTGGAATACATTTATGTAGTTAATCGTTTGCTTCGAGACCAACATAGCTGCATCTCTGGTTAATAGACGATTGTAAAAAGACTCTAGTGAATTCTTAAACCGGTTATGTCAAAGTGACTCCACTAAAACTCACTCCCTCTAAGTCGTGACCAAAAGTTCATGGATTACAGCCTTTCCAGACTGTGCGACCAGGTTGGAAGAGTAAGAGCTAGTGGGATAGTCTTGCAAATTAACTGCACTACAAATTTTATATTCTTTTCGCGCTCAGTTACGCAAAGAACCCAATTCCTTGTTGAGTTACATTGTCTATGGTTGGGAGTTTACGACCAGGTATAGTGTATAAAAAAATCCAACCTGCCACAAACATCCAAAGGTTTTATAGCATGCCATTATACGCTTGATAGTTTGTACTTTTTTATGCTTCTTTATTTATTTTTATTTTATTTTTTTTTTTTTTTTGCATTCATTTTGTGCTTTACTGTGCTTTCGGGTCATTTAAGTACTCACCAATAGTCCATTTTGCTGTGGTTTATTGCCGATTTTACGTTGTTTGTGTTAGTGGAGTGGGGTAGAGATAAGAAGGGAGGAAGGGTTCGGCTTGTGATTGTTTGGTCAGTTATTGCACAAATCAAGAAGGCTTTTTAAGACCTACTGGTGAGGTCCTTGGGAAGATAACTTCATTCTAAAAATAATAAAAATAGTTTTATGGTGAATTTAAAATGTAATGAAAATCTGAGGCTCACTTAAGCTCTCAATGGGTTAATTTATGGTAAATAAAAAATGTCTGTCTGTACTGCATTCCTACTCAAAGTCTGTAATATAGTTTTCTTAGTTGAGACAGCTATCTAGAAAAGAAAAACCAAAGAGTTAGATAACTTTAAGGAAAAAATGGAATTTAGCCAAGGTTGCATAAGAACGTTTCCTTAAAGGAAATATCATTTCAGAAACAGCCTTTCCCGTCATTGAAATTTATTTAAACTTTCCTCGTAATTGAACTAAGACTGATCCTAAGCGTCTGCAAAAGCTAAGGGGTTAGAAGTGCGTACTAGCATCCGGAACTACATGGTTCGAGATCTCATTTCTCAAAAATCAAAATTATATAAAATTAATTATCCTAATGCGGCGTCCCTCGGCACCAAATGTACCTACTGTCCACTCTGATCCCGGTAATCCCCTAATCAGGGATTTAAACGCGAAGATTCGTAATGTAGTGAACAACCGCAAGCGGGAAAAGTGGGAGGAGTACTTAAGGACCTGCAACCTCTCCTCTGGGGCAACCAAACTCTGGTATACAGTCAAGTCGTTGTCTAACCCGACGAGACGCCGATGACCCAAGGGAAATTTCATTCGGTGACCGCGCCTCGTCGGGCCCGAAGAGATGCGTGAGCCACTTTAGCCAACTCCTTACCTTGCATCCTTCGGTAGACAAAACGAAACGACGTGTAACCCGCCGAATGCGCAAACTGCCAAATACCAGCGCGGCGCTTGATTTCTCCAGGGAAGAGGTTCAGGGGGTCATCGGGAAGGCGAAAGCCTCCCAATCCAGCGGTCCTGACGGAATAAGCATGTGGATGCTAAAACACCTTAGACCAGTGTGAGCAGACTTCCTCACCAAGGTCCTCAATTTGTCTTTGACCCCCCTGACTTGTGAAAAACGGGCAGAGTGGTTCCGCTACTCAAGCCGGGGAAACTAGCCAACAAAGGGGAGTCTTATCGGCCGATAACTCTCCTGTCCCCAGTAGCGAAGACACTTGAGGCCTTGAGGCTCCCGCCAATCACTCACCACCTGAGTCCAGCAATAGTCAATAGCCTAAACCAAAGCCGACCCTGCGCGCGAACTGTCCTGATAGCAATAGATCTGTCAAAAGCTGTTGACACCGTTAACCATTCAGTGCATCGGAATCCTCATTACCGCCGGGGTTGCAGAGGTGGATCGTGGGCTACCTAAGTGGTCGACAATCATCGGTAATATTACGAGATGAAACATAGAAACTTAGGACAATTAAACAGGTGGTTCCGCAGGGTGGTGTCCTCTCCCCACTACTGTTTAATTTCTACGAATCGAAACTCCTTCGTCCACCAGAAGGAGTTTCCGTAACCTCGTATGCCGATGTTTGCACGACAGTGGCGTCTGGCCAGGATATTGATGACCTTTGTTCGAAAGTGAACTGCTATCTTGCCGACCTTTCTCACTTCTTCACTGCACGAAAGTTAAAAATACAACCAACTAAATCCTCGACAACCCTCTTCACCAGCTGGACGAAGGAGTACAGGCTTGAACGAAATACTCAAAGCGCTAGCCTGCAGCACTTGAGGTAAAGGCAAAAAAACCTCGCTGGCAACTTACAAAGCCGTTTGCCGGTCGGTCCTGATGTCGCCGGAGCATCACTTGCACAGCGAAGCATCTATGCTACGAGTTAAGGAGCATAATGCTTTGCTGTACAAGCAATTCCTATTGGGATGGTAAAGTAGGGAACAGCCCAATAAGCACCTTATAGAAGCCGAACCTCCACCTAGGCATATTAGGGAGTGCTTGACATGACAACCGCTGCACAGGACGGCGTACAGACAAGCACTGTACGCTATTCAGCAGGAGTCAGTCAATACCTTCAGCACCCGTAAATGGCGTGCTGGAAGAAAACCACCACCCATTGCAGACAACGAGCTCGAGCTGCTACGAGTGATCCCCGTGACTCTGGCACAACTTAGTGCTGGATACTGTAGCAGGTTAAACTCCTACCTATCCAGACTCGACCCTAGCATACCCAACGTATGCCCCCCACGATACTAACTACCTCTTCACACGCCCTCTTAAGCCGACACATCTAACCCCCTTTTCCGCTGGTCTAATCCCATCGAAACGGCACGTTTTCTGGACCTCCCATTAGATGACCTCGACGACTTAGTTTGACTAAACCTGTCAGTAAGCGGAGCTAATGAACCGCTACAACAGCTACAACAACACTCACTGCCCAGAGGCGACCGAAGTTGTTTTTTTGGTAACAATCTGACTAGAATTCGATACTAACTACCTGACTGTTGGATTTTCTTGGTCTATAAATGAATTATTAAACTTTTCCTCTTTCATTCCATTCTTATACTACCTTCTTCTTTGAGTCTAATGCTTCTCGACTGTTCTGCGAGTTACTGAAATTAATAAGCTTATTAACGAAATTCAACAGATGCACTTCAGACCATTTAAGGATTATCATTTGTACATACTCGTATGTCTATCTCGTCTCTCTACTACTTATCCCCATTTTGATATGCGTGTATGAGGAAATAAGAGAAAATCAATAATGGTATCCACACGTCATGCTAGCAGCGCTGGGATTCAATTAAGAAGCTCAATAGGTCCTGCGCTGAATTTATTTGTTTAATTATACATATGTATGCACGAGTACATGGCGTCTAGCAGTCATAAGCAGATATAAATATGTATGAATGTACATACTTGCGTGTGTGCAGAGATGTGTATGTATGCACGAGTATGTGTCAGCTTACTTATGGCACTAATTAGAATCACATTCGTTTATCTTTACTTCACCACTCATTCATTTATATAAATTGTATATAATTAATTCCAATTAATCTCCGCTTAGTTACTTCATATGGAATATACATATAAGAATACTAAAAACTCATTTCTCTTTTCATCTTTCTCTTTCTCTCTCTCTCCCACTCTTTACATGTACTTATTAATTATAATCCTGCGATGGCTCTGTGTGTGCACGAGCAGCTTGCCGATATGAGAAGGGTTCCTGGTCTGAATGTGCTACCGGTCAAATGACACGCGCTGATAAATTGAAAGCGACCAGCGATCCATCGTGCGAAGCAACACGTGTTATTAAGAAGAATTGCAAACCCGGCAAGTCCAAGGATAAGAGCGCCAAGGAGCAACGTAAGAATAAGGATAAAGGTGAGTGAGAGTGCAGGCGTTTAAGTGCAGATGATTGATTTGAATAATATGTTAATGTGTAAAAAAACAATAGTGTGAGAATTTCACTTAATCATTTCTATTTATATTTTTTTTATTTTTTTTTTTTTGTTTGTTTTGGAATGAGGTCCCCACTCGTATGTAGGGGGATATGCATGAAATAGCTAATAGAAGAGATTAGCTAAATGTTCTGGAATTCCTTTAGAATTATTGTTGGTTTGGTATTAATTAAGCTTAGCTTTAGTTAGAACTGAAAATTAATTTGTCGTCTCGACAAACCTTTCTTGCTTGTGTTGTATGGAATGAGATTTCCGGCTGTCCAGCAACAGCTTCTTACATTTGATTAGATTTCTACTGCAACTGATTTGTAATTATTCATGGAAATCGAATACCAATCGGTCTGAAACATTCAGTTTAGAAACCAACAAACTAGGTGTAGAGTTCTGTATCTTAGACCCGAGCGACAAGCGACAGAGACTTAGAATTTGTTGCATCCGAAAAGCCTTGTGAACACCAAACTTCAGACAAAAACGGGAGATTCATAACACTTCCCTTTTTATCCAAGCTCGATAAAGTTCATTGGCATCGCTTAGGGCTTATGAGCCTTCTCATCACCAATCGGACATGGAGGTGATCCTTTCCTAACCAGCTTAAGCTTTCCTATACACAAACCAACAGACTGGTTTGTTACACAGTTTATTGTCATCAATCCAAGCGAAAAGCGTGTACGGGTAACCCTTTGACCTTTGAACTTCAAGCAGAACTCCCCACCCCGCCTTTCCAACGGAGGTGATCTTTCTCTGACGTGCTTAGGCCAACCCAATCCCAATTAGCGTTATAATTCCAAGCGAGAAGCGTAGCAATTTTAAAATTAATGCAAGACTGAAAGATTTAAGCTGCACAAATTCCAATTCTTCCAAAGCACGATGAGGCTGTCAGCGCCAAATATGTTCAAATGAAGATGGTAAGAACAATCTCTTTACTGAAAGATCTAACCGAGAGAACGAAAGTTGTGATAAGATGCTTTCTTATATGGATAACTTTTTACATATAAAACACATAGAATGAGACCACTAAGTTATAGGTTTAAGTCAAGGTACTTCAAACGTTTACTGTGATCTTCATCAAAAGTTGAAAGTTGAACTTTTAATCTAAGACCAATTTTTTAATGACAGCTACCAAGCCTACGCGAGGAGATAAAAATTGTAAAATCATTATTATAGTTGGTGGCTTGATTCAAGATTGTCAACCGCTCACAGCGACACCTTTTGCGTGTCGGATTAAGTCCACCAAAGCTCCCTCTCTCTTCACTCTCTGTCGTGTCAAGTAAAAAAGTTCGTTCGGGTTTTATTTAAGAGATGGCGTTATTGTCCATAGTACTAGTGTGACCTGTCAGTTTTTCGATTGAATGACTCAGTACTTTGTGAGTGCTCGTCAAACATGGCCACCAGCAAAGAGAAAATTCGCTATATTTTACAATTTTTCTTCGATCAAGGCGAAAAAGCAGCCAAATCGGCTGAAAAAATTAATTTAGTTTGTGGGCCCTATACAGTAAACGAACGTGTAGCACAAAAGTGGTTTGCTAGGTTCCGTTCCGGTAATTTCGATGTCAAAGATGCACCACGCGTCAGGAGGCCTGTCATCGAAAATTGCGATAAAATCATGGAAATAGTGGAAACAGACCGTCACGTGAGCACGCCAGGCCACACACGTCTTTGGTGACGCGCCAGAAGCTCCAGGAGCTCGGATGGGAGGTCCTAACGCACCCACCTTATAGTCCAGACCTGGCACCAAGTGATTACCATCTGTTCCTGTCCATGGCCAACGCGCTTAATGGTGAGAAGTTGGCCTCAAGAGAGGCCTGTGAAAATAGGCTCTCCGAGGTACGAATATATAATAGAAAGCCGTGTCACCAAGCGAAAGCTCAAGGAATTGAGCCTCGGCCACCCCAACATCCAAAATTATAGAGTAAAATAGAAAAATTTCTATTTGCTTTCGCACTTCGATAGGGAGTTCCAAATCGCAGGAATGTTAACTCCTCATAGATCTCTATCAGCTGTTCGGATGCGGTAGGTCTCTCCATGAAACTCCACCAGGATTTCGAGAAGAAAGTCGAAAATGGCTTCAGTGGTTGAAACGTGCTCTTAAAAAAATCGCTCTTGGACAACAAAAAATATATCTTTGGTATGAAAAATCATCAAATCTAAAATGGGATTGATATTTCAATTATTTCCCAGGATGCATAGACCAAATGAAGAACGGTTCATATCCAAAATAGGTTTTACAAAAAATTGCAGGACTTACTTCTCATCTGCTCCTCGCACTAGATGTAATATTGAAAATTCTCTCAGCCATAAAATTCCGATGGCATAGTCTAATCAGTCGCTTTTTCGGAATTTTTGAACTTCGTTCTCAAGAAATTTTAGTTGACAGTTGGGCTGAGTGAGCTTTTGCTGCTGAATGAAAGCTTTTATCGATAATTTAGAATTTTTCCCGTATCTGTCCATAATTTCTTTTTTCTCTGCGGTGTTAATTAGTTTGCGCTACACTAAATCTATTTCGATGCCTCTAAATCAAACCTTAACAGCCCAAAAGCATTCCAATCTAATCAAACTTAACTTCATTAATTTATCTACCACATTTATAAGCTACACTTCAATGCATCTCGTAATCGAGTCAAGCGTAATGAGCAATATCCTTCTAGTAAATATGCAGACACTCAGTGAAAGGAGCGTGAGCTGGATTGTTGGGCTGACTTCGATTTGCTCAAATTAATTGGCAATTTAAATGAACTAATTCTATTCAATATGCACTCAATACTCCTTTGACCGCTAAAGTAAGCGTACTATTGTTGAATTCTCTTAGGAATGTGCATAATTATCATTTTAGTAAGTTCGTTCATACGATTTGTGTGGCTAATGTAGTCCTCCTTATTACTAATCAAACATATCTCAACGTAAAGGAAATATTTGGAGAGTGATAAAACTGAGTGGTTACGAAAATAGATTCCTTTTTTATTATGAAGTTTAAGCCTTGGCATTATATGTATGTGAAACAACAACAATTTTTGCCTCATATTGGGCGGTATCTCAGCAATAACTTGGCGAATATTGGACTGCAAGTGCCCAAGAGTTAGAGGTTTAAAAAACCCTTTCAAAACACGCAATCTCGGTGACCCATTGACATCCCCGAGACGATATTAAGCGGTCGGGAAATTTCTCTCGCAATAAAGCCATGGATCGCGGAATTTATTCTCCCGTGCTCCCAGTAAACATGAGCATGAGAATACCGGGCCACTGCAGCGTTTTCCAGGCGGAACTCTTTGCAATTATGGAGGCCGCGGAGGGGTTGCACAAATCCACGGCACTAGGACAATCGGTTACAATTTACTCCGATAGCCAGGCTGCAATCAGATCTCTACAATGTAACGGTACCACGTCAAAAGTGGCTATAAATTGTAGGAACTCTTATGACTAAAGTTGGACGCGAAAAAAATTTAAACCTCTTATCCTTCTGGAACGGTTCTCCATTAGCATAACGACTTGTATAACTGGCTATTACTCCAACAATTTCTGTCGCAGCTGTAGGGACGAAGAGGAGGAAGAGACCATCGAGCCACTGTCCAGGCTTAACATCTGCGCGACAAAAACTCTTTGGGAAACGCTTCTTCGACTGTCTCGCTGAGTTGGCCTCAGAGAATATTAGAAATCTTGTTGCCTTTATATGGCACACGAAATGGTTCGATCTTTTGAGAAGGTGAAGGCAGGAGCCGGTATCACAATGGGCCTGTTGGCCTAAGTGTGCTGGGGTTGACCAGCAGCCGCATCAACTCTACTCAACTCAAGCCATATTCGTTCCTTTTGTGTAGCATGTGGCGCCATCTTGTTTGAACCACATACGCCAGCAGCTGTATACTCTTGTAAAAGAGTGAACCTTGTCTATTTAGCTCTTATTATTTTCTCCAGCATCAAATTAAAAAAATAACACAATAAAGAGTCACCCTATTTGAAACCTGGTTTTGTATCGAACGGCTCGGAGAGGTACTTCTTAATTCTGATTACGCTTCTGGTGTTGTGTAGCGTCCATCTATAAAGCCGCATAACTTTTTGCTCCTTACTGTGCTGTCGAAGGGAGCATTAAAATCTATGAAAAGGTTCTTTTCTCACGAGTCTTTTTCAGGATTTGCATGTTGATGGATCGCCAACTCTAAGCACCTTGATCAGGTCCAATCAATGTGACGGTAGGCTTTAGCCTTTCACACAATACGCTCGACAGCACCTTATAGGCGATATTAAGGAGGATTCTATAATTGGCGCCTTGTAACCGCTGAAGCGATTTTCAGCCGAGCTCCTCCTCCAATTTGTGGTTTTGCCTCTTGATGTTTTTCCAACAAATGAAGGGACCTACAGTTTCCGAAAGGCTAATGGTTTTTTTATGAGAAGCTTTTGCTTTTCATGTCAGAAATACACTCGGAGGGGTTGACATTCCCTGCCGAGGGAAGACCGCAATAAGAAAATTTTGCTCAATTTTTTTTTAAATTAATTTTCTGTAACTTTTTGGATGTTAGTACGGCACTAGGATTTAAAATCCGAGCCTTTCGAATGGCAGTACGCAATGCTAACTACTCGGCTACCGCAGCTGTCCTTTAGCGGACGCTTAAACCGAATAAGTCGGAGTGGCTTCACTGAAGCTTCCTCTCCCACTAGTCTCTTCTCTTCACTACCATGTTTAAACAGCTCAGCCGATAGGCCAGAGTTTGCAGTTACTTTTTTGTTGTTTAGGCGAGTAAAGGAATTTGTTACCTCTGCAATTCTCAGAAGACTTGCATGGTGGTCCACATAAGAAATAATTTGGAGAGCAGTTTAACAGATTTGGGAATTTTTTTTTAAATTGTTGTCCATTAAACTCAAACGTCTAATACAACCGATTAATTGACCGATATAAGGGAAAATAAATTGATAAATACTGAGACGGGGACTCCAACGCACCATCCACTCCAATAATTAAAAAGGGTTTACCGCGTCCGATTGTGGTCATATCAGTGCAGATCGGCTAAAAGAATTCGTCAATAAAATCCATGAAATCCCATTGGGCGACTGAAGAATGAAGTCACGTGCAGTGACTGAGATTGCATGCTGAAGTAGCGAGAGGAGACACCACTCAAACTATAATAAATTCTACGCACGTTGCGGCCGAAAATAAATGGAAAGCACTTGTAGCGTGATGAGGCAGCTTTGAGCTGTGTTGCACACTAAAAGATCAAGGCATAAAATCCTCTTAAACCGGTTCACCATCAATTCAATAACTGGTATGTTAAGTAGACACAATTTAATGGGACTTCATGGTAGGATAATAGGAAACTTTTCGAGTTATTTTTGTCGAAGCTACAGAGACGAAGCAGCTCTCTCACTGTCCAGCTCCTAGGATATTCCTACTTTGGTCGCTCTAATCAGCAAGCGCATCAACTCAACTCAATTCAAACTCATGGTACTCTGAACTTCGGTCTTCAGATCACCGCCTTGGGTTCCTTGTGAGCATACTTAGCGCTTGAAATATTCAGAAAGCCAAGGCTCTTTCTCATAGTATTATCGAGTGCTAATGCTCTTCGGCCATTCTCATTTTCACTGACTGCAAAATACGTCTCTCCCACACAGTGCGGAGATAGAATTTTAATCAAATTTTTATTTCTTAAAATTAAAAAAATATACCTTGATTGATGTGGAATTAATGCCAACGACACTAAGCGAGCACAGACGACGAGACCCAAGACACACCTTACGAGTAAACAGAATTTGTCAATATTTTCATAAAATAAACTCCCTTTATGGAATTATAAGGAATTCTCTGTGTGAACAAAGGACCTCACCTGTATTGTGCTAAACAATGTTTTTGCCACTCCTTGGGGTTTTTGAAAAGCGAAAGTCAAAAGACAACTTCAGTTACACCTACAATCCATATGTACATATATACCTAAATAGAATTTGTGCTTCACGCTGAGTTTCGAAAATTTGTTTATATTATTATGCATACCGAGACGAATATTTCACAAAGCGATAGGAAGAGAGAGAGAGAGAGACAAAAAAGGGATAAATTGCTTTGATTAATGAGTGGTGTGGTGAGGTGGTGGTGAGATGGTGAAGTTGTTTATGAAAACGGGAATGCCGACAGACAGACACGTACATGAAACGAACTCAGCTACAAAAACAATGATTAGGGAGAAAAAAAAATATTCAGAAATAAATAACCGAACACGACAGGGTTGCATGCAAAATAAGAACGTAAAATGAGCGAGGAAAAATGGAAAATATTATTTGCCCTGCTGTTACTTAATAAAGTAGAATTTTTCGTCGAAATATCGCAAATAATTACATACAGACGGTGTTCAATTAACTTCTGTTTGCATTTCTCTTTTGTCTTTCGTGAAATGTATGTGCGAGTATGTACCTATGTATATATAGAAAGGATAACAGAAACTCCTGTGGGGATATTCAATTTGAGTATAAATATATATGTGTGTGTGTACAAAAAAAAAAATTTATAATGAAAAAATATGGCTTTTTGTAATTGAAGCTCAGCAGTGTGTGGTTGCGGGCGGCAGCATTGGCTAGACATTGTTTGATATTGGAATTATGGCAGTTAAGGTCCCAGTGGGAAACTAGAATTTTTGTACGCATTACATACTTGTTTGCATGAACCAGCTCCGATTTTACAAATTTTTACTTTAACACAAACAAGAAATTATTGCGGCGAATCAGCACAGGGTGAGCCAACGTCGATTTGTGAGAAAACAACCGATTTCTTCCATATTTGATGTATTTTTCTTTGCGCTGGGGTCCTTTGAAACTAATTTGGACTATCTGTTATTCAAAATACCAATGCACCACAGCTCTTTTTTCATTTCTCCCCTTTTTTTTGAGCAGCTCGGTTGGTGTAGCTTTGGTTTGGCACAAATGTTTGGCTTTAGCTTGTCCGATGTTCCGATTACTACTGGCGTTACGCGATAATAGCCGAGTTAACAATATTGCGACAATCTTTTCTTCTTTTCGCTGGTTGGCGCCAATTGGAAATATTAAATACAGACTGGTCCTTCTCTACCTGATCCTTCCCACGGAGTGGAGGTCTTCCTCTGCTTCCACCGGCGTGTACTGCCTCGAGAACTTTCAAAACTAGAGTATTCTTATCGTTCCGGACCGCATGATCTAGCCAACGTAGCCGCTGTTTCTTGGTTCGATGAACTATGTCAATATCATCGTATAGCTCGTACAGCCCATCGTTAAATCGCCTGCGATATTCGCCGTTGCCAACTAGTAGAGGACCATAAATCTTACGCAAAACCTTTCTCTCGAAAACTTCATGCCGACTCATCAGATGTTGTCATCGTCCGCAGGACGGGAACGATTAGGGACTTGTAGAGTTTAGATTTCGCTCGTTGGGTGAGGACTTTACTCTTCACTTCCTACTCAGTCCAAAGTAGCATCTGTTGGCAAGAGTGAATCTGCGCTGGACTTCCAGGCTGGTATTATATCTCTTCCGAGGCTATTCAAATAGTCTCACAAAAAGAAGACAGATGGAGTAAACTCTGAAAATCCGGATGGGGATAGTCATATCTTTTTAACATCATACATCCAGTGAATTTCCGTAGCAGAAACTGAATAGTTTGATTTCTAGTGTGACATGGCGCACCGTCTTCTTGAAACCAGTAACCCACAAGAGCTTTTTCACATATTAGTGGACTGGCATAATAAACCGGTATTCATCGATATCGATGTTTGTCGTCATTAAACAGGGGGCCTCTCTCTCGAGGCTATCATTTGAATATATGGGTAACAAACCATATCCATAACCGCAGGGCGATACGCATTCTGACTTTAGCTCGCCACGAAGAGGATCCTGGATCTAAGACTAGAAGTCCTTGGCTGCTTGAACCATATTTAAACTAATCGTTTCTGGTCACTCTAAGGTTAGTTGTGGTCTAAATTATTCCTTACTTGCGTGAACTATTGTACTTCTACACATGACCACATTCCTCCATAGGCTATAATCACTTAAGCAAGGCCTGCGGCAATGTAGAAGAAGAATAATTGCATATTATATGGAAAAAAATTCCAATCAACCTTCAAATTTTGTTCCAAAGTGATTCTACTAACGGCGTAGTCATACAATTCCTGTCGGTTCTGGAAAAAAACTCTCTCTGACTTGGGCTTTGATAAATGACCTGCAACAATCTCTCACTGTCTCGTGCAAAATGAAATGCGACTGTTCTTCGACGCTTTTTTTAACAGCTCTGGGAAACACAGTGGTTGTTCTATCGTTTTTTTTTCTTCGTCATGCCCGAGAGCTGGGACGACTATTCCAATCATATTAGTTAAGCTGTCTAGATTATGAACTTTGAACGAACGTCAATAGTTCGCCTTTTTGTTTTCAACAAAAGTATGCTTGGTTTTGAGTCGTCTGACGTAATCCGAGTTGAGAAGTGCAGCTTTACTAATATCTTCTTAAGTGTCGTAATTCAAAGGTCTCCAGTTTATAACCTATCATATTAGGACCAAATCTTCCTCATTATTAATACGCTTTTATTAGCTTCACTTGTATGTCAGTCAGTATGTCAGTCAGTTTGTAACTTTTTAGCGGTGACGCGATTCCAATATGAAATATTTGAAATGCGAATCGTTGCATACATCGTGGCGTTAACAAAATTAATCAGAGAACGTATAATAATCCATACTAATAATTATTATACGTTCTCTGATTAATTCAGAGAAAAAAAATCAAAATAGAGTTAATTAGAAAAATATATAAAATAAATATAGTTTAAAAAAGACTAAAAAAAACACGCTTTTAAAGAATATTAAACTAAAAAGTTGAAAATAATTTTGGAAATAAACTTAAGACAATAGTATATAATAAATACTTGTATAATTAAGAGAAAAGTGTGGGGCGCTCGATATATGGAAATTATGGTACAAAGCGCCCCACGCTTAGTATACGCAAGTATTTTTTATATACTATTGTCTTAAGTTTATTTTCAAAATTATTTTCAACTTTTTAGTACAATATTCTTTAAAAGCGTGTTTTTTTAGTTTTTTAAACTATATTTATTTTACAATTGGGTATACATTTACATCTGTGCCGAGCTATTTGTAACTGAAATCGATTTCCTGATTGTTTTAGGCGGACCGCTCGGATTCGTCAAAATATGATACCAATTTAGTCCACTCGCCGTAGTGTTACCGAAAATATTCTTACGGCCGGAAACCTAAATTAAGACTCTTCCACAATCGTTTACGACGCCATAATTTACCATTGTTGCCATCTGTATACTACCGCATGAGCGCTCTACAGGCCTTTGAAATGTCTCGTACTTCCGCTTGGAAGATGTTTTCAACGATTAAACCACACCTTCAACCCCTTTGACAAGACCCAAGGGGAAAAATTATTTTTTTTAAGCAATTATATTGAAATTTTATTTACAAATAGATTTAATCTTCTTCAGAATCCAACTCAATTTCTAAACAATCAGTAGAATCATCAGCAGAGTCCGAATATTTTTTTCCATTGCTGACCTGATTGTTTTATATTGGGTTGCCCCAAAAGGAACCGACAATTTTTTAAAAGAAAATACATTTTTTAAATTTTATAATGAACTTTCATCAATTATATAATTCCCATTTTGTTAGATGACCTTTCGCCAACTTTCCGGCAACATCATTATTTTACGCTTGTAGAACTTCTGGCAAGAACTGAACCAAATGCGATTTTGTAGTCTCGTCATTTTCGAAAGTTTTACCATTTAATGAGTTCTACAAAGCTCGAAACAAATGGTATTCTGACAATCATGTCAGCGCTGTATGGTGGATGCATCAACAATTCCCAGCCAAGCTCTCTCAGTTTTTGGCGAATGACCAAAGATGTGTGCGGTCTAGCATTGTCCTGGTGGAATATGACAACATTACGATTGACCAATTCTAGCTACTTCTCGTTGTTGGATGTATTCAATTTGTCCAGTAGTTCACAGTACGCATCCGAATTAATCGTTTGGTTCTTTGAAAGCAGCTCAAAATATACCACACCCTTTCAATCTGACCAAACTGAGCATAATCCTCTATTGGTGAATATCAGCCATTGAAGTGGTTTGTGTCGCTTCATCATGTTTGTACCGTGATAGTTTTCGATTGACGTTATAGTAAACAAACCATTTTTCATCTCTCATCTTCAGTTGTGAGTTGATTTAAAAAGGGCTGATAATGAATAAATTTCTATGATTTAGCATGTACGTGTATGTAATTTTTTTCTATTGACATTAACCTACAAAAATACGCAAGTCACATTCCGCCAAAAAAAATGGTGTCATATTTGTTTACCTCAGTGAATATGTCGAGTTTCGTTCCAAGTAAATCGCATTTGCGGCATTCGTTGTTTTTCTTATTTCATCAAAAGAAAAAAGCAGCTGAAGCTCACCGGTTGGTGGTAGAAACTTATGGCGAGCATGCTCCAGTGATTAGAAGATGTGAGACATGGTTTCGTCAATTTAAAATTGGAGATTTCGATTTGACAGACAATGAACATCCTGGTGCAGCGAAGAAGTTCGAAGACGAAGAATTGCAGGCGTTATTGGATGTTGATCCAACCCAATCGCAACAAAAATTGGCAGAAACACTACATGTGACTCGAGGAGCAATATGCCAACATTTAAAAGCCATGGGAAAGATCCAGAAGTATGGAAAATGAGTGCCACACCAGCTGAACGATAGACAAATGGAAAATCGAAAAACCGTTTGTGAAATGCTGCTTCAACGATTCGAAAGGAAATCTTTTCTGCATCGAATTGTCACGGGGGACGAAAAATGGATTTATTTCGAGAACCCGAAGCGAAAAAAATTATGGCTTTCCCCTGGGGAAGCTGGCCCATCGACTGCAAGGCCAAATCGCTTTGGCCGTAAGACATTGCTCTGTGTTTGGTGGGACCAGTGTGGTGTGGTGTACTACGAGTTGTTAAAACCAGGTGAAACGGTGAACACGGATCGCTACCGACAACAAATTATCAACTTGAATCATGCGTTGATCGAAAAACGGTCGAAATGGGCCCGAAGACATGGCAAAGTTATCTTGGAACATGACAACGCGCCCTCTCATACCGTTAAACTGGTGAAAGACCCATTAAAAACACTTAATTGGGTAATATTATCGCACCCGCCGTACTCTCCAGACCTCGCCCCGTCCGACTATCACCTTTTCGCATCGATGGGACACTCCCTTGCAGAGCAGTGCTTCGCTAATTTTGAAGAAGTCGAAAAATGGATCGCCGAATGGTTTGCCTCGAAAGAGAAAAAGGTTTTTTTGGAATGGTATCCATAATTTGCCTGAGAGATGGGCGAAATGTGTAGAAACCAATGGGCAATACTTTGAATAAAAAAATTTTGAGATTCCTCTGAAAATTAAGTGTTTTCTTTATCGAAAAAACCGGCAAATTTCAACTAACACACCTGGTATAAACAAAATTACGCGTACTTTTTTTTCAAGCTAAAAGTGACAGTTTATAACTGTTAAGAGAAAAATTACAATTAAATAGTCACTCTCAACGCCGTCTGTATAAAAACGCCGTCTGTATAAAAAATTGCCGGTTTCTTGGGGCAACCCAATAGTTTGGTAGAGATGGGCATTTTAAAAGATTTATTACATTTTTTTTTTTGCCTTTCACTTTAAAAATACTTGAGTCAGAAGAGTCCACAGCTCTATAAGAAAACATCGGTCATATTGTTTAAGGGGTAGTTTTTTCGGGCATGTGATTTCCTATCGATTTTGTAGTACTTGTTCCTTGCTTCTGAAGCATTTTCTCCTAAACATCCAACCGGAGCCAAAGACGAGTTTATTATTTGCCAGCAACGTACTGATATTTTATGGTCCGTCGGTGACATAAGATACGAAGGATAAGTATTAACATATAATAAAAATGTTAATTTACAAAATGCCTTGAATTTATCAACATCAATAGAATGCGAGCATGAAATAGTTATCAAAACTACAGGCAAATTGTATAAAATATTTTGATCAAATAACTTGGTAATTCGCGAATGCTCTCCTAGCCGTGATTCCATCATTACTATTCCCACTTCCTTTTTGCTTGGGAATTTTTACACATCTAACCCAATTTTGAATTTCCTTTTTCCGAGTCATCAATTTAAGTTTAATAGCCTGGGTAATATGCCACTGTTGAGATTTAAGTCTATAGGATATGTTTAACACAAATTCAAAAAATCGAATTCAGGCATGCAATAGACTGACACCATATTTCAGAATCACAGGTCTTGGCTTAAAACATTCTGAGTCAAAATCAGTGATTTCGAGGAGATTTTTTTGGTTTAACCTCACATTTTGGGCAACACTGAGTCGATGACGTACCAGTTAAAGCATTAAGTACTTTTCCATTAATAAGTGTCATGTGTACTTTATAGGCAATGACAATTGTTTCGCCTTCTTTTGTATATATGAAATCGCTTAAACCAGCGACTTCTATAAAAAATATTCTTTTCTCTTAATATTTTCTCATGGCTCTCCTTTGAAAAGTAAATTTTAAGTGGTCTGTAGAGTTTTATAGATTCTGGAGCATTGGTTTTTCAAATAATCATGCGGGAAATTTAATTTTGGTCTACCCATTTCAGAGGGAGATGGATCAGTAAACTCTTTATCCAAGGTTGGAATAATCGCCTCCATAAGCCATCTTGAATGATTAACTTTAATGTTTAAGGTTCGAAACCATGAACCAGCGCATTGATATGCACTCGGTTACAGCGCCCACCAAACTTACTACATAAACCAATAAAATATTTTAATTACTTTTTAATTTAATAGTTTTCAACACATCAGATTGCGTAATTATTTCACTAAAAAATATTATATTTAGGATTTTGAAAAGTGTTACTTTGGGCGAACTTCGGATTTCCGAATTATTCCTTGCCCAAATACCGAAGAAAATCGAAAGCTAGACAGTTATCTTTGAAAGATTTCACACTTAAATGCAAGAATATTTATTATAAACTGAAAAAAATATTTAATTAAATTTTTTCTCTCTTTCTCTCTCTCACTCTCTCACTCTTTCTAGGTGTACGCAAAGCACGCGCCTAATTGCCCAACAGCACACTAAATACCCAGCGAGATGTTTCAAATATAAAATTCAAAAATTAAATTTACCAACTGAATTGAATTGAGACACGTTGCAAAAACAGCAAAAACAACAAATCACAAAAAACACATAATATTCGCATGCAAATATCGCTACATACACAAACAACAAACGCAGAAAGAGTGGTAAAAGTGAAAGAAAATCGAACATAGGTGAACGAGCATTTCATTTTTCAAAATCAAACAACCAAAAAACAAAAACAACAAAAAAACACAATTACTAACTGACAGACTTCAACACAAACAAACAACTAAAAAAAAACAAAAAGAAATAAAACGAATTAAAAATAGATAACAGAAAGAACACACAAAAAAATAATATAGAAACCAAAAAAAAAAAAAAAAACAACAAAAATAAATTCAAAATCAGACTTAATAAGTTATATAAAATTAATCAACCGAAATACGGCTAGTTGTAGCGAAAAAGGTGAAAAAATAAAAATAAAACAAAAACAAAAATAATTAAATTAAATAATAATTGTAAACCCCAACTAAAAACCTTAACTTATTTATAGAGATCTTCAAGAATGAAATTTGATTACAACAAAAATAGTAAATACTGATTAACGTTTAGAAATGATAAATTTAAAAAGCAAACAGACTTATATACCAAAAATATATACATATATATATACAAATATATATATATATATATATATATATACATATATATACATTAAGAGTTGCTAAATAAAACAGAAGAGTTGCAATTACATACCAAAGCAGAAAAGAAAAACCAACCCATAAATTTATGGTAAACAAAAATCCCCCAAAAATTACAACAAAAAAAAATTTAAAAATTTTGAAATACAAATAAAAGACCGTAAAATTATATACATATACACATTACAGTTAGAACATAAGGCAGTGCAGTTAAATAGCGCAGAATTGGCAGAACAATTTGCTTGCCCGAGCGAACCGAATTTGACGATAAGGACTCGGAATAGCCTCGGAGCAGCCTCGAACATTGCATACCTCGAGGCGTCGTTGGGTTTTGCATACTCAGCGAGGCGCGTTCACACAGTTCACGGAGCGTAAAAGTGTGCGAGTATATTTAAATTTTATTAAAATTAAATATTAAAAATTAAAAATTAAAAAAGAAAACAAAAATAAGTAAAAATTCAAATATTTAAAATAAGAATTATTACTTATATACATACGATACATTACGTGCAGTTTAAGCGAGATGAGTTGATGAAAACCAAAATATTGAATGAAATTAAAACAAAAGAGAAACAAAAACAAAAACAAATTAAGAATTATATTTGTTTTACAAAAGCAGAAGATATTAAATCGTAAAAGCCAAATCCAAAAGATTTTACTAAGAAAATTAAAAATAGAGCATGATGAGAGAGAAAGTAATTAATAAAAATTCCAATTACAAATACCATATTTACAGATGAAAAAAAAAATAAATAAAAAAAATATTTGCATTTCAATGCTGACAGATAAACAAAACCGCAAACAAAAAACCACACAAAACTATGTTTTACATATGGAATTAGATTAAAAAAAAGTTTTAAATGAGAAACAGCTTTTTTGTTATTTAAATAACACTTTTACATTTTTTTTAATATACATATATAGTTAAGATCTTCAAAAAAAAATGTTGTACAAGTTTATTTTTTTAAGTTTTTATTTTAGTATATTTTAGTTTATTTAATTTTTAAAAATTTGTTTTATTTTATTAAAAATTTTATTTTGTTTTATAAAATAAGTTATTAATAAAAGCATAAAATTGGTATCTACTTTATTTTGTTGAATTTCTTATTTCATTAAGCTTAAGCGTATTTTATTTCTTTTATCTAAATTTATTTCTAATATAAAAATAGTTTATTTCAGTAAATTCAATATTTTTTTATTTTTATTTAATTTAAAGTAATTTTCATTATTTCTTAATTTACTTTATCTTTTTCCAATTTATTTACTTATTTTCCACTTTTTTATTTCATATTATGTTTCACTTTATTTCATTTTATTTTATTTGCCTTACTTTATTTTATTAAAATTTTATTTTTATATTTATGGATTTAATTTTATCTTATTTATTTTTACTTTTTTTATATTAATTCAATTAATTTTTTTTTTATTTTATTTTAATTAATATATATTAATTTTCCTTATTATATTTTAATTTATGTTCTTTTATTTATTTAATTAAACTAATTTTGGTTTAAAATATGTTAAATTAATTTTATTTTTTAATTTTTTAATGTTTTTTATTTTAATTATATATTTTGTTTTTATTAATTATTTTTTATTTCACGTTATTTAATTTAATTTTTTTCTCTTTTACCATTTTAATTTTAGTTTGTTTTGTTTTGTTTTATACTATAGGTATTATGATATTTAATTTATTTTAATTTATATTAATTTATTTTACATAATTTTATTTTACTTTATTTTTAATTTAGACATTTACTTTAATTAACTTTAAATTGATTTATTTTATTTGTATTTATTTATTTTACTTTAATTTATATTAATTTACATTATTTAATTTTTTTATTTTAAATTTTTTTAATATATTTTATTTTATATTAATTAAAATTATGTAATTTGATTTCATTTTACTTTATTTTAATTAATTTTATTTTATCTTTTTTTATTTATTTTATATTTATATATTATATTTTAATTTATTTTATTTTATTTTAATTTATTTATTTAATTTATTTATCTTTTTAATTTTTTTTTATTTTATTTTATTATACTTTATATTATTTTAATTTTTCTTTTTCGTTTTTTTGAATTTATTTTATCTAACTTAAAATTAGTTTATTTTATATAATTTTATTTCATTTTACTTTTTTTTATTTATGTTTACATTTTTATTTTAATTTATTCTATTTTAACTTAATTATTTTATTTTAATTTAATTTACATTAATTTATTTTTTAATTTTAAATTTTTTTAATATATTTTATTTTATATTAATTATAATTATATAATTTTAATTTATTTTTTTTTAATTTATATTTATATATTTTATTTTAATTTATTATATTTTAACTTAATGTATTATATTTTAACTTAATTAATTTTATTTTAATTTATTTGATTTTAATTTATTTTGTCTTTTTCATTTTTTTTTTTATTTTATTATATTGTTACTTTATATTATCTTATCTTTTTTTATTTTTAATTTTCATTTTCTTAATTTATTTTATCTATTATAAAATTAGATTATTTTATATAATTTTATTTCATTTTACTTTATTTTAGTTGATTTTATTTTATTTGTGTTTGTATATTTTATTTCAATTTATTTCATTTTAAATAAATTTATTTTTAAATAGTTTAGTTTAATTTGTTTTATTTTATTTAATTTACTTTAATATTTTTTATTTTGTTCTATTTTATATTTTTCATTTTCATTTTAATTTGTTTAATATTATATTATTTTATTATGTTTTATGTTATTTTTATTTTATTATGATTTATTTTACCCTATTTTATTTTATTTGTTTTATTTTATAGTATTTTATTTTATTTATTTTTATATATGTTTTCTTCATTTTATTTTATATTGTATATTTTTATTTAATTTAATTTACTTTAATATTTTTTGTTTTGTTTTATTTTAAATTTTTCATTTAAATTTTTGTTTTATTTTATATTATGTTATTTTGTTTTGCTTTATTTTATATTATATTAATATATTTTATTTTATTTATTTATTATAATATTAATTTATGATACCTAATTTTTTATTTGTTTTATTTTATTGTATTTTATTTTAATTATTTTTATTTAATTTTACTTTATTTTATTTATCTTTAATTTTATTCAATCTCCAAAATCGCCACACATAGAAAACAACAATAAAAAAATAACTTCAAAAAATCAACAACAGTTTTAACAGGTTTTTAGATATTAAAATATGGTTATCTGTAAATATTGTAAAGATCGAAGGTTAAACACACACACATACACGTACATACACTAAAGTCCGTGTCCTTCCTTGTCTTTTGAATAATCAGCTTTGAGAAATTTCCTCAGAAAAATAAAAAACATTTCAACTTTCTTTTAATAGTTCTTCAAACTTCAAACAAATCCTTGAAATAAAATCCAGACCCACACACACACACAAACAAACAAACAAATGCATACAGCCACTCAAGTAAACACAAAAGAGCATTTCATCTCACCACTATAGAAAAACACACACACAAGCACACACGCATAGAGACAACTGCATAATAAAATAAAATGAATTAAAAATAACTTCAATTGCAGTAAATAACAAAAACTACAATAAAAACAAAAACAAACAAACAAAAAATACCACAAAAGCAAGAGAATAGCTGTACATGCGCTCGCTCAAAAGGCCGCAATCGAATTAAGTGAGTGTTTTTAATTGTCTGAGAATTATTTTCAATGGAAATTACAATTACAGTTACAGTATTTACATAAATATACATATTATATAATAAACAACAACCAATAATTGGATGATATGCAAATATAAAACATAAATCAATAAAACATAAACAAAAATGTGTACACTAAACACACGAAGCAGACACAAATGCATAAATAAATCAAGAAGAGAATAGAACTCGAGACACATTTAAACATACAAAAATACGAGTATATGAAAAATAAACTGAGAATATAAAATTTTAAACAAATAAATAAAAGTGAATAAAAAACTTTACGATAAAAACAAACAAAAAGTCTTCCTTATTTCTTTAATGGTTTCTTTGTGGGGATTTCTTTGCAGTTTGAATAAAGGTTGCATCATAAATCTTTCGATCGTAAGTTTACGTACACCGTAGAAGGTGCGTAGTTCTCTATTGCTATCTCTGGATATCTATTTAGTTAATAATAGTATTTTAATACATGTTTTATTTTTATATTTTTTTTTTATGTCTGGAATTAATTTAATGTGACCTTATCAGAATCAAATTTGCTCCTTGTCGAATTTAGAGAGAGGGAGAGAGAGAGAGAGAGAGAGCGCTTATCACACTTCTCGATGTCAGCATTTCCAATCTCCCTTCGAGTGTAGATCCTCTCTGTAGTCTATTTATATAAATATACTCTCTAACACACTCTCTTAATAGTTTCATATCCCGCGAAGCTCGCAGTGATTGAACCAAGTAAAGAAGTGATCAAAAGGCTCAAGAACTAAGGAAAACTCCATAATATTTGTTACCATGGCATTAGGGCATCAAAAGTAATGAGATAACTGTTAAATTAGCTAAAGAGAGATCCTTTTGGAACACAAATTGCCATTCCGTCTCATCAGAGTGAAGCATGAATGAGAAAAAGTTTTGTACAACAATTAAACTATATAAAAAAAAAACAAATGTCTTTCGCTCAATCGATCTTCCTAACCAGGTTCCCGAATTATGAGCTTTACCTTATGGTGTGTAGACTAACAGAAGTACCTTAAATACAAGCCGATTACAGAGATAATCCTGTAAAACAGTCTAATCCAACAACTATGACTGAATGTCGCTGGCTTCACTTGATTTTCTTGCTGTCATAACAAAACTCACATCACCAATCGCTTCTGGGCTGCCCAACACTGATAAGGGCTTAGCAGTTAGATCAGATAGGAAAGGGATTTATTCCATTAGAGCATGCCTTTCGTGAGACAAGGTAATGTAGTACATGGTTCCTAAGTCTAAAAACCATAATGGCCTCATGTTCACAATAGGGTAAGTTCTTTGAAGAAAGACACAAAAAACGCCTATACGTTCATTCTCTCCACAGTTGACCGTAGATCAAGCAAGTTTGTATTAAGTGTTTATTTTAATACCCAAATGGATGTGGATCCCCTAAAGCTGTGTTCTAAGTAAGTCATGAGAATAGCAAGGCTGATGGGATTGTCGCGGTGAGTTCCACTGCAGGAGGAGAGATCTAGAGAGAGAGAGAGGGTATTAAAAACTTCAAACCATTTTTGGACAACTGGATCTGACGTAACCTCTCGAACTCACTGGCTAATACTAGTAAGCGTCAGTGTGTGAATTAGGATACATTGGAGCATATTTTTTCTTTTAAAGGGCATAGCCGGATAAATACGGGAAATTTGCCCCTACGGCTTTTTCGACCTACACTTGGGGGATCGATTTGGCATCGAATAAAAATAATTCACACCAATTTTTAGCCCTTTAACTCGAACGGTGTTCGAAATTTTCAAAAAACCCTGTTTTTTCGATTTTAATTTTATTTTCTTACTGAAATTCGGAGTTAATCGATGGTGATTTTTTTTCTTATTCTTAGGAGTATAAAACATAAAAAAATCGTATGATCGTGATTTTTTAACGATGGAAAGAAAATTAATATCTTTTTTTTTTTAGGGTTTTTGAAATATGTCAATCACCATGTACCCCTCTACACTCACGAATTTTTTCAGATTTTTTGAAGTGGTGGAACACTGTCAAAAAAATTAAAAACTCATTTTTTCCCGAAATTCTGCGTTTTAACACACTTTAATTTTTTTTTTTTTTTGCTTGAAAACGTACGTAGAAATTGTTTTTTTTACCAAAACTATATCATTTCAAAAGATAAAAATAATGAATCAGGAACATTAAGTATGGAAAAAAGCTATAAATGATTCAAAACACATTTGGAGGTGAATATTATATTTTTCCAAACAACTGCAAATAATTTTGAAATAGAATACATTAAATATAAAAATTTAAAAGAAACAATAACTTGATTAGTCTTCATCACTGTCTTCATTTACTACGGCACTAACTTTCTCATCGATAAACAGACGACTAAGTATCTCAGCAGGGTTTACAATTTTAGCTAAATATCGAGCGTTAGATAAATAATAAATAATAGCAGCAATGTGTGAGCAACATCCAACAGTACGTCTACCATTTGCACAATCACAACAGTATCGAGTTATTCCAGAGATATCATTCTTGTCTGGCTGATATTCAATAAAACAACGATATGTTTTTGAGTTAATGTGTCGAGATCTAACTTCGAATTTTATAATATTAGGAGTGATCAGTAAATAATGAGGCTTCAGCATTCCGTTTTCATCCATCATTTCAGCTAAGTACGACACCGCTTGAGACATTTGATATGATCCAGTAAAAAGAATTTTGAGTTCTTGTTCCGTCAATTCAGGAAAGTCAGTTAATAAATCTGAAGTTATTGCTGCAAAAGGAACTTTTCTTCTCGCCCAACGATTAGTTTCTACCTCCGAGGCTAAGGTATTATCGTGATCTTTTTTTGAGTTCATAGCAGCAATAATTTTCTCAGAAAGGTCTAGATCAGAATCAAGTCTTGCACCAAATTCATTGTTCAAAAAACAAGCGATTCTGCAATAAACACTTGTCTTTGGAAGCAATTTGTTGTCCAATTTATGATCTAAAAGCCTATACTTTTGTTTAATTATGCCATGAACTGCTTCAACAACCCAACGGACTTTGGTAACGAAACGGGATTCATTTGATTCATTTGTGGTTAGTTGATTACGTTTTCCTTTGAGGGCAGGCATTAGCACTTTAAAGCCTAATTCTTCTAAATGTACTATTACATCCCGAAAGCCACGATCAACTACAATGATGTCATCTTTTTTAAGCAACTTCATCAGACCGTTTGGATCATTTAAAATGACTTTCATTATTTCAGCATCGTTCATATTAGCTGTGTATGGCCCAAGCATATCTATAACGAAACCATTTGTAGTGCATATCGTGAATGGTTTGCACAGAGGGACTTTCTTTTGACCAGAGTATGAAGATATTACTGCGTTTGAATTTCCAGTACGTAATTTGAATAAAAAAATAACAAGAGCTTGAACGACATTACGATTGACTGATTTTCTCATCGTCGTTAACATTTCACTAAGTTTTATCAATTCATCCCAGCTTAGACCCGTAAATACCTCTAACTGTTTTTCTGAAAACGAATGATCTTTAATTTTATCAATTATGGACGAATCGGTACCAATAGCTAGCTGCCCAAGTAATTTTTCCAAATCATTTACTTCAAATACACTGGTATAAGAATGGATTCGGAAAGTGTTAATATCTTCATCATAGAACCTTTTTTTAATGATATGATCTTTACAACACCGATTTCCTTGGGGAATAAAGAGCCGTCTTTTGGAAAAGACTTGCTTACGAGCTTCAAATGGAACTATAGTAATATTTGATGATGATCCACAAAGGCAACAGTATTTGTGTGTCGATATGATTCGGGGAAAACCCAACTCTACAAATTCTAACTCTTCCTCCATTTTCTCTTGAATAACATATGAAGGATCTTCAGATGATGAAACAGTCGAAACGGTTGTAGATGATGATTGAGACAAAATAGGCTGACTTTCGACACTCACATGATCTGCAGATGAATCTTGAGTCTTTCTCGGTGTAGGTGGTCTTGTTAATATAACTCGACACTTATTACAAAAGGTATCATTTATAAAGACAGGCTTTCCAATTTTTTCCGTCACATTTTTAGCCTCATCAACTGTCACAATAACTTTTTTAAAGCCAGATATTTTACGGAAATATACATTACAATTAACACATTTTTTCCCAGCATCCATTCTGAAATTAAGATTTAAATTAAAGGTTAAACATTCGAAAATATATAAACAAATAAAATGTAAAGCTTTACTCACTTTAATAGATTTAAACAACTGATACACTATGTAATAATAAATAAAGATATCTTGTAAAATGAAAAGAGATGCATTAACATCAACAATGATATTCCAATATTGTTCGATCGTGGAACTTGAATATAGTTTAAATATAAAAGCCCTGAATTAATTAACTACTGTTAATCAATACATACTGTTTATGTGTGTAACTCTGTGCAGCCATCATAATCAACCAGGAGATGTCGCTGCGTTCAAAACAAGTACTTTCAGTAAACATGACTCGACTAAGTTATGGGAAATATGCAGTTATGTCCGTTTTAGATTTCCACCTTCTGTGGAATCTTTAAAAGGCCGTAGTTGCCAGTCTAACGTCTCCTTTTTGTATTACAGCTTGAACGCAGCAACATCTCCGGTGAGTACCTTTTTTTGATTTATTATTTTTAATAAATACTTTTTTGGTACATCTGTACCTATAACATCTCCGTGTTCTTAATTATTGAGCCACTTGGCAAGGAAAGTAGGGTAATTTTGATTTTCAGCTTCCTGAAGGACCGGCACCTCCCCCGATCCCCGTTGCCGGAATTCACGAGGAATTCCGGCCCCTAATCAACCCCGGCAAGAAACACATACAATGAATTAATCATGAAGATTACTTTATTTTGAGGTTACCTGAACAAACAAAATAGATATGATCGATAGATTCCGGAAATCCCGGCAGATGGCGTTCCAAAACATCAAGTTAGCGCTAATTTTAAAATACATAGTCGCTTTAGGGCACAGAAAAATTTTCTACGTACGTTTTCAAGCAAAAAAAAAAAAAATAAAAGTGTGTTAAAACGCAGAATTTCGGGAAAAAATGAGTTTTTAATTTTTTTGACAGTGTTCCACCACTTCAAAAAATCTGAAAAAATTCGTGAGTGTAGAGGGGTACAAAATACATGTTCTGACAAATTTTGGTGATTGACATATTTCAAAAACCCTAAAAAAAAAAGATTTTAATTTTCTTTCCATCGTTGAAAAATCGACATTTCGTTAAAAAATCACGATCATACGATTTTTTTATGTTTTATACTCCTAAGAATAAGAAAAAAAATCACCATCGATTAACTCCGAATTTCAGTAAGAAAATAAAATTAAAATCGAAAAAACAGGGTTTTTTGAAAATTTCGAACACCGTTCGAGTTAAAGGGCTAAAAATTGGTGTGAATTATTTTTATTCGATGCCAAATCGATCCCCCAAGTGTAGGTCGAAAAAGCCGTGGGGGCAAATTTCCCGTATTTATCCGGCTATGCCCTTTTGACAGCTGATAAGTTTAAGGAACCTTTTCTCTTACTCTCTTTCCGCCTCTCCCCCAATAGAAAGTAAGATCTTCGTACGCTTTAGTGTATGAAATTTCGCCTAACCGAGAATTTTTTTCTACTCTCAGCTTTAAGATTTACAGAGCTTTACTCATTCCTTCGGGAAGGTTTTTTTCGAAAACTAAGACTTTATTGTGAAAAAAATGTTACACATTTAATGTTCAAAGTATTGGCCATCGGAAGCTAGGGTGTTTGACCATCTTTCTGGTAGTTTGTGGATCCCATCCCAAAAGAACTTCTCCGGCTTGGAGGTCAAGAAAGAATCAAGCCGATTTCTGATACCCTGTTCTGAAGTGAAGCGTACTCCGGTGAGGGCATTCTCCATTGATCTGAACAAGTGGTAATCGGAAGGTGCTATGTCTGGGCTATAAGGCAGGTGCGGTACAACGTCCCATCCACAGTTTTCCAAATAGTTTTTAACTGGCCTTGCAACATGTGGCCGAGCATTGTCATGATGAAAAATTATTGATTCTTGTCTGGTCGCATATTCTGGTCGTTTTTCCGCAATGGCCTTTTCCAAACGAATCAAATGTTTTCGGTAGAGGTCCCCATTGATCGTCTGACCCGATTTCAATAGCTCATAATAGAGCACACCCTTGTGGTCCCACCTAATACATTGCATAATCTTGGCACCATGAATATTCGGCTTTGCCGTGGATGTCGATGGTTGGCTGAGCTTCACATACGATCTCTTGTGCTTTGGGTTATCATAACGAATCCATTTTTCATCGCCAGTGACAATCCGTTGCAAAAATGACTTCTTTTGGTGTCGTTGAAGCAACATTTCCGACATGCAGAATCGACGTTCAACGTCTCTTGGCTTTAATTCATAAGGCACCCAATTTCCAAGCTTCTGGAAGAGTCCTAATGATTTTAATCGTCTGGAAACGATTGCTTGATCAACTCCTAATACTTTTGCAAGTTCTTCTTGCATTTGGCATGCATCTGCGTCGAGCAATGTCTCCAATTCTTCGTCTTGAAATTTTTTTGGCTGTCCGGGTCGTTTTCGGTCGTCTAAGTCGAAATTGCCACTTTTAAACCGTGCAAACCTCTTTTGGCTCGTTCGTTCGGCTAAAGCATGGTCACCGTAAACTTCCAGTATAATACGATGGCTTTCGGTAACACTTTTCTTCATGTTAAAGTAATGAAGAAGAACTCCCCGCAAAAACACTTTATCTGGTACAAATTTCGACATTTTCAAATGAATGAAACAAATTGTGGTTCACGCTAAAACAAATGACATCTACTGAAAACGACGCGAAATGACAGTACCTTTGAAAGGAATACAGCCACAGATGAACACGGCGCGAAATAATGCTAGTAGAGCCCTCTCTTAGAAAACCGCACGAATTAATGCTTACACCCAATATTCGAAATGGCCGAGACCCACACGAGACTGTTATTTGAAACATTTCAGACTGATGTGTTGACTGAAATAATAGAGTTCCTATAGTAGCGCTAGCTAGAACTAGGATCGCAGTAGCCAGTTCGTGAGTGTTCAAGTCGCGATTCTATTAACAACCAGATTTCTAGAAAATTAATCTATCAAATTGCGTTCGCTTCTCGGCAAGCTCTTTTAAGCCCGCAGAGTGTATTTCGACATCAAATAAAACGATCCTCCTAAAGAGCCCTCAGCTGTTCGGAGTTTGTAGCTCCGTCCATTAGTTGGAAAAACATCAAGTCGCATAAGACGAATTTGGAGAAGGAGCTCGTCGTTTACAAAGCGCGAGCTATGGAACTGGCACCACAAGACCACGGTAACTTGAGAGGCTAGTTCTCATAAAAACTCTTTTAAAACCAACGAAATCACAATATACATACATAAGTCCGAGCTCTCAAAAATTAAAAAAATTGAGTGTCTGCTCATTGATATCCATAAACACACACACACACACGTACACCGAATTGAAGTGAAAAAGTTCGCACAGAATCAAATTGCAAAACAATACACAACAATCATTGAACATTTAAAAGAACAATAACAATAGATCCAATGACAATACATATAACGGCATGTGGCAATGTAAGCAGCAACAAAAAAAAGGGAAAACAAAAACAAAACAAAAAAGTTATGAAAAGAAACCCAGGATATGCTCGATATTATCCTGTGCAAGTGAGCTCAGGCCGAAATTGGAGCGGAAAATAGGAGGAAAATACTGAATACTGATGAATACCGATACAGTGCGCAGCCAGCTTCCCTGTCCAACCGACAACAACAACAACAATAACAACAACTTATTAACTCATGGCCTTATTTGTATACCACACACACACACACATAACCGCACTCCTCACACTACTCGCACTCAAAACTCAACTCTACTCTATGCACACACAACATTAAATAGTCGCCGCCACTGGCCAGATCCGGGTAAAGCAGGCCACTGATCCTATTTCATCCAGCCCGTTCATTTTATTCCATGACCGATGTAACCGCGCCCACGGCAATCTACTCACTCATACATACATATAAGTACACAGCTGCTGCTGCTTCTACTACTACTGTATGCCATTAAATTATGCCCGAATGCACAGAGCACGAAACGTAGCAGCATGGGAGTCGCAGGCAGAGGCAGAGGCAGAGACGGAGAAACATTTGTGGGGACAACAGAAATGTTGCTGTACATACAATGTAAAAAAAATGTAGAGAGTTGATGATGCGAGCACGACTAACGAGTACATTCATTCAAGCTACGCTCTGACGTGAACGCTGACGCCGACGCTGGCAATGGCAGCAAAACACGACGAGCCATGCATGAATGTAGCGAGCTGTCAGTCAGGGGCTCAATGTTGGTGTTTGAAAGTCGGTTGTATGTATTCACCGCGATGCATATGCCAGCGTGTGTGCGTGTGTGTGTGTGTGTGTGCAATTTGAATAGGTGATGACTAGGCTATGCATTGAATTTGCATTCAAATTCTCGGTTGCAGGCGCATATTCCGCAAGAAAACCAAAAAAAAAAAAAAAAAAAAAAAATTTACTCGCCCAAAATCCAAATGATGGAATTTTCAATATTCAGACAAAACACAGCTGTCACAGTTACAGGCAAATCGCTAAATAATACCACCAGCGGCGTAGGCGTCACACAAGCTTTTGGTTTTGTATTTTCAATCGAAATGGCGCGTGAGCTTTTGGTATTTGTAACGGTTTATGGCAATTTTTTTTTTTTGCAATAAGAAACTGTATTTTACCACCGCTGTATAGGGGTTTAATAGTGTAAGCTGAGTTTGGGAAGTGCGGAAAGTTAATCAAGGGTTTGATTGCTGGGTTTTATCGTGAAGACTTTGTAGCTGCTCCAGATTGAAAAGAACTGTCGCCTTCTCTCCATCATCATCACATCCATCAGAAATCTAACTCGAGGATCTCCAATCTACGTGACTCGGTGATCTTCTGAATAGACTAATGTGGATTAGCCATCTTACTGAGCTTAGTTTCCATTGATATGAAATGAATGGAAACATGGACTTTAGTGTACAGAGTACTTCGGCGGAAAACATTGAGCTCCGAGTGAGAAATTAGATATGGTACGTGGCAGACCATTCCATTTGTTGTGTTGAGAATTTGTTTGAGCTCCTTGGCTCTTCAAAATTTGTGGAGCGAGTGGGTGCTCCGAGGAAATCTTTGAATTCCTGGTGCTGGCAAACATCTAATGCAATAATGCATGCCATCGAATATAATCCAAGCACTGTGCACAAATGGTTCAGAACTCAATATTAAAGTGGACGGACATATCTAGTTTCGTGGCAAAGCTTGAAGCTGCTGAACCACTACTATGTGGTTCCAAGGTCTTCGCTACCGTGGCGGATGAAAAACATATATCTTGATGGAGACATATTCAACTGCGATAACAGTCACGTAGCAATAAAAGCGCCAGACTCGTTAAATGTTAAGGTTAAAATCTGCAGTGCGCTGGATCCCCGCAGATCTCTTCAGGTGTTGGTTGGTTATTACTGGTTTGGCTCGCACAGGCTAATCACAGCGACCTAGAGGAGTTTTGGTGAATTTTCTTGCACTCGAATCTAGTGCAACAGACAACCTTACTTTGGGCCCGGGTGAAGTCGTTCAGCCTCTGCCTATTTGGTGATGTTTTGTTGTGAAGGCTGACAATTGTGCCGAAGACTCCATTTTGGGCATCCTGGTGTTTAAGTTGCCTAGCACAAGTTTACATCGCGGCGGAAGTAACACTCATGAGTACGCACCAGGCCGACGACTCGACTATCTCGTCGATCTTCCACCGGAGTTCGTTGTAGTTAAATTTTAAGAGTAGTGTCTGTCTCGAGGGAATGTTTGTGATGAGGAGGGAGAGGGAGTGATGCGTCGATGGAGTGTGTTACCCCCTGAAATTGGTTTCGCACGTTGATGTTGGTTGGAGGTGTTGTTCCAGAGACAAGCGGGGGCAGACTCCTACAGCACGGGGCAACGTATGCATCATTCCACTCACGGGTGGGGCGCAGGACGAAGGAGTACAGACTTGAATTAGATGTGAAGGTCGATGACCAAAAAATTCCGACTGTAAACAACCCAAAGATATTGGGAGCCACATTCGATAGCCTGCACTCCTTCACTCCGCATACAACCACAATTGCCGCAAAACTCCAGGGCCGCAACAAAATACTCAAAACGCCAGCCGGTGGCACCTGGGGTAAAGATAAAGAAACCTTGCTGGCTACCTACGGGGCAATTGGCTGGCCGGTCGTAAACTATGCTGCACCGAACTGGGCGCTGGGTAGGAACGAGACGTAGTTGAAGAAGTTACAGGCCTGTCAGAACACCGCCCTAGGCACATCAAAAAGGGAGTACTTGATTTGAAGAGCACCATCCAGCCGCTTGACAGAACGGCGTACAGAAAAGCACTGAACGCCATTCACCTGGAATCAGTCAACACCTTCAAGGACTCCCTTCCCGTGAATGGCGTGCTCGGAGTTATACCACCTATTGCAGACAACGAGCTGGAGCTGCCTCGAGAGACCCGTGTGACCCTGGCACAACTTAGATCTGGATATTGTAGCAGGTTAAAGTCCTACTTGTCCAGACTCGACCCCGGCATACCCAATGTATGCCCTGCATGTGGAGAATCTCCGCACACGACACTAGCCTCCTCTTCATATGCCCCTTAAACCTATTCATCTAACCCTCCTCTCCTTTTGGTCCTATCCCGTCAAAACGTTTCCTAGACCTCCCTTTAGACCTCGGCGACTTAGATTGACAAAACCTGCCCTAACAACAATAACAGTACACACTAGGCGATCATCAGCAATGTGTTGAAAACTTTCGTTTTAATGCGTATTGTGTCTAGATGTTTATCCACAGGGGTGAACGTCAGTACTCAGCCGCAGAGTCTTCCTCCCACCGCAAATCGGACACTAATTTGTGCTCCTTCATATGATCGCTGTAGTAAATATCACAAGGACCTACTCGTCTTCGTCTTTGACCAATTCTTAATACACCTATAGTGGTTGACATCAAAAGTGGGGTCCTCATCAGATGTTTATCCACAGGGGTGAACGTCAGTACTCAGCCGCAGAGTCTTCCTCCCACCGCAAATCGGACACTAATTTGTGCTCCTTCATATGATCGCTGTAGTAAATATCACAAGGACCTACTCGTCTTCGTCTTTGACCAATTCTTAATACACCTATAGTGGTTGACATCAAAAGTGGGGTCCTCATCAGAGGCATTGTTGGTTTCTTCTTCATTTGTTTTACATGTTATCAAATCCCTCACATAAGCTCTCTAGGAGAGTGAGTGAGACCGACACCCGCTCGCAGCAGAACCTCTGGTAAACAGGAGCTTGCAAATAAACTTTAACGAACCCTCAAGCCACCCCATTTTGCCCAAGAATTGGTCACGTTTCTAGGGTGTGCAACGCGGACGCAAGAGTAGCCTCGCGACTATAACAGCCCGTCCTTATTAAAATCAATATTTTTGAAATAAAAAGATTAACACGATTAATTTCCGATATTAAATGTGCATACAAAAATATCCACTCTCTGCAAACTTAAATATTTTCACAAAATCCAAGTGAAACCAGAAATGAATATTTCGGAGCTGTACCGCAACTACACTCGAACACCCCCGAATGCCATCACCAGCCACCCAGACGACTGACGGAGTGAGGATCGTAAATTCCGAACCGACAAACCGCAATGTGACCACGTCACGCGCATAACGGACAATGCAACAACAATAAAAGAAAATGTTACCATAAAAACTCAGCAACGAATGTTCAAAGAGACACAACAACAACAACAAATCAACAACCAAATCCAATTGTGACATAGAAAAACTAACAACAAAAATGGCAATGCGTTGCAGCGACAATAGAAAGAAAGGCAATATGAGAGAGGGAAAAGTAGGGAGAGAGGTAGAACGGTTGGCTGACAATAATGCAGCCTAGCCTAGCCAAGCCAACAACAATGGCATGCATTGTAAAGTAACAATTCTTTTTTTTTTGTGTAGAAAGTTATGGCACTGCAGGAATAAAGCAAGAATTTTACATAGAAAATGATAAAGCAATGACTGCAACTAAACTCTAACTAGTTGCGAAAGAAATTCAAAGGCGCTCAGTATGTTTGCCTTTTTAATTCAAAGCTCTAGTGAAAGCTTTGATGAAAGCTCTAATTCATTTCTAGTGAAAGCTTTGATGAGAGCTCTAATGAAAGGTCTAATGGAAGTTGCAATGAAAGCTCTTGCAATAAAAGATCTAATGGAAGCTAGTTACAAAAGAAATTCAAATGTATGTTTGCCTTTTTCATTCAAACTTAGTGAAAGCTTTGATGAAAGCTCTAATAAAAGGTCTAATGGAACTTGCAATGAAAGCTCTAATGTAAGTTAGTTGCAAAAGAAATTATTGAAAAACTTTTTCTCATTTCCACAATAAATTTCCTATTGGGTTAAATAGCTCCAACATTGCACGGAATGCTAAAGCATTACTGCCGTTTCAAAAAAAAAGAGAGATAAAAAAATAGGAATTTATATGCTTTATTCCTATTTTTTTATCATAACTCTATTCGTCGTTTCGGCTGCGTAGTGTAGCTGAGAGAGAGACATTCTCCAACAATCTACAGTTTTAAATCACGCACCAAATGGATTGGAATGGAATGAAATCAAAGTTGGCTCTGGGCTGAAGAAAAAATGTACAAAAATTAAAAAAAAATTGAAATAAAAAAGAATCTAGTGATAGAGATTGAATCATAATGTAATAAAAGTGGCTAGGTAGGCTTGCTGTCCCAGTAGAGCTGACCGCTTTTCACTCCCGTGGTAGTATTTCAAAGCTAAAATATTTTACTATGGGCATTGTGTAAAACTAACGGAAATGATCGTGCGTATAATACGTGTGCATACATATACTCGTAGGGTCCAAACAATATATGAAATGACATGAAAAGCTATGAGCAGGATATGTGTTAATGTAATGTTGTATGTTGCGCAAAACTTAATTCATATTGGACCGGATATGTTCATTGATAAATTTCGAAAACAAATAATTGGAGAATAATAGGTTATTTATGATCCGCATAACCCACACCTTATCTGAGAAAGAAGGTTTCAAGCCACACCAACAGGGGGTATATGGCCCAGAGACGGGCGCCCCTCGAGCGGGATCTACAACATCAACAAGGAAAGCTCAAAAATAGCTGATGAAGGCGCTGAGTTAGCCCTCAGGTAAACTTTTAAGGATCATGGGATTGCCGCAGCCTTTTCCAGACCGAAAGAAGTCCGACGAGCTAGCTAACATCGCGAGGAAAGCATCAACATATATTCGTTGATAGCTTACTGGCAATTCAGGTGATAATCTCATATCGCAACACGAAAGAAAAGTCCTCAGAATACAGATGGTAGTAGATACGATGGATACTGGGTTTTAGGCTACAAGAATAATGTGATCAACAAACTAGTTGTTGAGATTACCGTCTGAAAAACGATCCACGAATAAACTTAAAGTAAAAAGTCGCTAAAGACTGTGTCCAAGAAACAACTGAGCTGGAAGATCGATGGATGGAAGATGGACCGCCTTCAAGACATGCAATGGAACCAAGTTCTTGCGTTGGAAAGTTGACCCACGTCTTTTTACGCGTTCTTGAAATGACCGACTATTGTAGGCTCTATAATGGTCTGGAAGTAGCAATGACACATGTCGGAAATGTAGGGAGGCAGGGCGTTTGATCATCCTCGCTGATTCTTTCCGATATAGAAGTCATCTCAGACATCTAGTAGCTTATTGAGTTGAATTACACCTTCATCTGGTATTACAAATTGATAACAGGTCTATGTAAGACGTAGTAGCGAGCCTCTATAAGATAACCTCCACCCTTGCAAGATATTGTAGATATTACAATAGGATCCCACAAATACGAGATTGCCAAGTGGAAACTTCTCATTCCAATATCTAGTCATATATACAACCATACGTCGGGTCCTGACAGAGTCGCATATGTGAAAATTTTCCTCAGAGAGATTGACTGTTGACAAAAACAAAGATAACAGATATTCCTTGCAGTTACAGGCGCTCATAGCAGATATCCTTAGACACGTCGCTATTCTCCCAACTCCGGGTGTCAGTGCACATCAGTGATCCCTGGGCAACAAGGATCTACTCTCTACCATCCAGCTGGGCAGTGGCATCTACCCAATGAGGGACCTTAATTAGAAGTTTTCAAACGAGACTTGACTACCCTTTACATTGGAGCTTGTTATTACGTTATGGGCTCAAAACGCAGCGTACAATCTTACTGCGTACGGAGGTAAAACTTGGTATATATTTATATAGTAATTCGCTTGCAGAAGGTAACAGACTAAGGAGGGTTCTATCCCACAGCTGCGCCATCCCAAACTACATCCAGAAACTCGAAAGGGAATGGAAGAAATGCTGGATATCCTCATGAGCACTCATTTTCCGGGATGTTCCATCGGTTACTACCAAATTCCACTTATAGAAGGTGAGCGCATCTCTGATATTAGCAGCATCGTATGTCGCATGTCATCCCAGCCCTTTCAATCTCCAGCACTAGATGGTATCTTTCCCGGCGAACTACAGAGAGCTGAGGACATCTTATTCTCACTTCTGTGCAAAATTTACGGGGCCTCTGTCTGCGTGAAGGATATATTCCCAAGTCTTGGACTAGGGTCAAGATAATATTTTTCTAAAAAGGAGGAATAGCCAACTACGTCCTTGGCCCATTAATCTCACCTCCTTCCTCTTAAACATCTTTGAAAGGGCGCCTGAATCTACCTCCAGTGAGCATCTCGAGGAAGCAATAAGTGTACTCTAAGGTTAAGTCTGTCGACACAGCCCTACATGATTTAGTCGGTTGCATCGAAAAAGGGCTTGCCTTGAAATAATTTACGCTCGGTATCTTTCTCGACATTGAGGGGGCTTGGAACAACATTCTTCTGGTATTCGTAATAGAGGCTCTTAAAGAATTGGGTCTTCAACAACCCATATGGAATATTGTGGAGTCTCTTCTGAGAAACAGGACCATCTTCGCAGAGACACACTACAAGAGGCTGTTGTGTGGTGTTGACTTGGCCCTAAAAGTGACGGGTAAACATATACAAAATTTAAGCGATCTACTCCAAAATGCTCTTTACATTGTTAGAAACTTTTGCAAGGACAGCGGACTGGACGTCAACCCAGATAAAACCGAAATCGTTCCTTTTACCAGGAGGTACAAATCGACTCATTTTAAGCCACCTAAGCTAAAGGGCGTGGAGCTCACCAGCTCTACCGAGGTAAAGTATCTCGACATAATCTTGGATAGCGAGCTCAACTGGAGCCGGAACACGGCAGAAAGATCAAGGGAAGCTATAACTGCACTTTACGCCTGCAAAACGGCGATAGGAAGTAACTATAAAGTGTAGGAACTTTTTCAACAAACTCTCATCTAAATATAGTACATCCTAGGCAGTTGCACGGCGGACGAACTAGCAAGGGAAGGAACCCTTCTATCCACGATAAAACATGCACACGATGCTGGTTTGCCTCCACCCACGGCAAAGTACATGATTTAACTGTCCTTTACCAGAGAAGCTGACTCAAGATGGGTGAACGAGATCATGTGTAACGTGACCTAACGGCTATGGCCGAAGCTGGACGCGAAAAGGTCAAAGCATCTTATCCTTCTAGACCGGTTCTCCATTAGCATAACGACGGGTATTATAACCGGACACTATTTAATTGGACTTCACGGGAAAAGAATGGGTTATCACTCTTATGATTTTAGCCGCAGCTGCATGTACGAAGAAGAGGAGTAGATCATCGAGCACTATCTCTGCCTTGACATCAGGGTGACACAAGTTCAATGGAGAACATTTCTTCGACTGCCTCGCTGATATTGAATATTGGTAACCACGTTGCCTTTATAAGGCACAAGAAATGGTTCGATCATCTGAGAAGGTGAAGGCAGGAGCCTCACAGCGGTATCATAATGGGTCTATTGGCCTAAGTGTGTTGGTAGCAGCTCAATCCACTTGCTTCAAGACCAACTCCAACTCTAAACCCCAAGTAACAGATGCTTTGAGCCTCAGATATTCTCCGTTGTAACTCCATCCCAAAATCTAATTGCTCATTATTCCTACATTAACCGCTCTAACTCTCGCCTTTCTCAAGTCACCAGTATCTACATGTTTCTAGGACCGCAGTTGCGCGAAGGTTTCGGATTCAGGACATTTCAGACCATCATAGTTTTTTGGTCGCCGTCCGTTGGATTTTTCATTCATCCTCCAGTGGATAACTCTTGATTCAGTGTAGAAAAATAATTCTAACTATTTTAATACAGGCACTGCCCTATGGGGACTCATGGTAGAGGTATTAACATCTTTTTCACCGACTTTTGCCGCTGCTGGCGTAATGTGGAAGAATCGGTGGGACATTACCTCTGCCACAATCATGCTGTCACTGCGGACCGTAATCGTTTTCTCGGTAATTCTTCTTCGATTGCCTTGCGGAGCATCATTGATCTACTGAGCTTCATAAAAAAACGTACTAAATGGTTCAAGTATCTGGAAGGGTAGAGGATCCACCTTTGCAGGCCCAACATAGGTTTCACGGCGGGCCAGTAAGTCAAAGTGCGCTTGAACTATTTGTTTTTCTCGGGTCAGAGATCTGCCAATGGTTGAAAATATTCCATGGAATCTGCAGCAAGGCAAAATGTGCAAGGATTAAATCCCTAAAAGACTCGTTAACCAGCTGATAGAGGTGGTTCTTCTTAGCAAAAGCCTACTATAATAATTTCGGCTTTTACTATACATATATATGTACGTGTATATACATATGTTTATTTATACTTACTTCTGATGCCCAGAATAAAGAAGGTTGGCATGTACGAGAATACACCTTACAAAGAAGAAGGACTACCTGTATAAACCTTAACTGACCCAACCCAACTGATATGGAACCCTTTTAGTAACAAACATTCCTGCACAATCTTCACCTTTTTTCTTAAACGTCAACATCACTAATGACACCAGAAGAAAAAGAAAAACCTGCTCATCTCCATCCACACACTCTACCCACCCACACTTATGAGATTCTCTTTGAGACAGGTGAACAGTTTCTCATAAACGCACATCATTTTCAGCTTGAAAGCATTTGAAACCCCTACAAAAGGAAAACATTATCCGGCAAAAGGAGCAGGTCAGCAGCTCACAAAGAAAACCTTCAGTAAATAAGCAACACAAAGTGGAGTGCACAAGTGGACGACCGACCAACCAAACCAACCGACCAACCAACCGTCCGACCGACCGAGAAGTGACGTACACAACACAATAGAACAACAACTCAAGAAGAAATAAGAAGAACAGCAGCAACAACGAATGAGCAACATAAAAGCAACTTCATAACCATAATGCCACTACCGGTGTGCCACATATCATGACCGGCATAGCAAAATAAGCGGACGCGCACTTCAGATCATCGCCACCAGACCGCAATGGATGCGTCAGGCTAATGTCAGTCAGTCGGGTGCAGGTGGATAGACAAGCGATGTGAGACGGGTGCAGCGGCAGTGGCAGCGACAGGGTAGAGAGGGATGCAGGGTATTGTCGTCAGTAAACACAATCAATTCACTGAAGGGTGTAGAAGTTGGCTGTTGATTGTGCATGTGAAAAGGCAAGGAAAAATGAAAAGCAAATTGAGAAAACTTTCGGTTGTGCTGAGGGTGCCTGCCTTAGCCGGACTGAACAGCGGGTTAGAACTGCGGCAACTTGACGAAAAGTCACGTCGGAAGTCTATGGTATGTGAATTTTTCGATTTTCTCATACATACTTACGTTGTTGAGAAATGTAATCCTTTATGCAGAGGTATGTGAAAAGGTTTGACATGTCGCTCGCAAGTTCTTTGAACTCCAATGGCTGAAATTTTTATTTTGCAAATTTTTATATGAAAAACCGGCATGTGTCGTTCACCAGTTTAGGGATTGATTTTCGGTTGTATACAGGCAGGCGTTAGTAACTATGGTCATGGTGGACTCTGACACGCTAAGAAACGTGAAGGGCTTAAATATAAACGCTTGGATGTACAGAACGGACGTTGGGAGATAGAACCCTTTACCACTAAACTCAAAGAAACTTAATTTCATGTGCTATATAATAAATAGAACTCAGTTCTTTTCTTCCAAATTGGCTTAGACTCTACTTACGCGAATATAGCCGAATCAACAATAGCGCGATATTCGTTCTTTCACTTCACTGCTAAACGAAAGTTGGAAGAACCAAGTGAAGACAATTCTCTCTCCATCTGATCCGTCCAACGGAGACGAGGCCTGCACCTTTCACTGGTTCCACCAGCGGGTAGTGTATCGAATACATGCAAAGTTGGAGTCCTTTGATCTATTCGGACGAGGTGACTTGCTCGTAGCTAGTTAGGCTCCTGTGTCTTTATTCATTGAACTGTGTTCCGTCATATGCATCTGTATTCGCCGTTGCCAATGGGCATTGGACTATAAATGTTTCGCAAAATTTTCCGCTCTAAGATTCCCAAGGACCATTATTACTGCTATTGATGCTGGTCCCTACAGCAGTCAGTTGAATCACGAATTGTTCTATCACAGACCCCTTCGCTTCACTTTTTTATCAAACCTTACGAAAGCAGAACTATCGGATGGATTCCACTACTACTACCAGGTGTGTTTATTGAAGGTTGCCGGTTTGACTAGTAGATGTCGCTAGCAATATGTATAAATTTCTATGATTTAGCATGTATGTAATTTTTTTCTATTGACATTAACCTACAAAAATACGCAAGTCACATTCCTCCAAAATAATAGCGTCGTATTTGTTTACCTCAGTGAATATGTCGAGTTTCGTTCCAACAACAACAAGCAACGGCTTTTCTTATTTCATCAAAAGAAAAAAGCAGCTGAAGCTGGTAGAAACTTACACGTATGGTGAACATGCTCCAGTGATTAGAACATGTGAGACATGGTTTCCTCAATTTAAAAGTGGAGATTTCGATTTGACAGACAATGAACATCCTGGTGCAGCGAAAAAGTTCGAAGACGAGGAATTTGCCAACGTTTAAAGGCCATGGGAAAGATCCAGAAGTATGGAAAATGGGTGCCACACCAGCTGAACGATAGGCGAATGGAAAATCGAAAAACCGTTTGGGAAATGCTGCTTCAACGATTCGAAAGGAAATCTTTTCTGCATCGAATTGTCACGGGAGACGAAAAATGGGTTTATTTTGAGAACCCGAAGCGAAAAAAATCTTGGCTTTCCCCTGGTGAAGCTGGCCCATCGACTGCAAGGCCGAATCGCTTTGGCCCTAAGACAATGCTCTGTGTTTGGTGGGACCAGTGTGGTGTGGTGTGGTGTACTACGAATTGTTAAAACCTGGTGAAACGGTGAACACGGTCTTGCAAAATGACAACGCGCCGTCTCATACCGCTAAACTGATGAAAGACACATTAAAAATACTTAATTGGGAAATATTATCGCACCCGCCGTACTCTCCAGACCTCGCCCCGACCGACTATCACAATTTCCCATCGATGGGACACTCCCTTGCAGAGCAGTGCTTCGCTAATTTTGAAGAAGTCAAAAAATGGCTCGTCGAATGGTTTGCCTCGAAAAAGAAAAAGTTTTTTTTGGAATGGTATCCATAATTTGCCTGAGAGTGGGGCGAAATGTGTAGAAACCAATGGTCAATACTTTGAATAAAAAAATTTTGAGATTCCTCTGAAAATTAAGTGTTTTCTTTATCGAAAAAACCGGAAAATTTCAGCTAACACACCTGGTACATGATATTTTCGACGGAGGCCTTTATATTATATTTTGAATGCTTGACTTGATCTAAGGTATTTCAACCTTAGCTACGCATACGGATCATAGTCCAAATATAACTGAAAGGTACATATTCACAGTAGAACACAAAGCGCCAAGATCCTGGAAAACCAGCCGAAGAGTTATTGCACCAAAATGGTGGCCACCACCACATATGACGCATTGGTTTTACAAGAGTGCCGTAATGCCCGTTATAACGTGCGAAGAATTAGTATGATGGAGGAAACTAAAGAATGAGTGTTGCCTTAAAACTCAGGAATGGGTGTCACCCATCTTTCTACTGGGTATAGCAGTAGCGGTGAGTGGTAGCTACCTAAATGAAGGCTCTGGAATTTAACCTTAACATCAGCATACTTAACACACGGTTGACATATAAATTACCATCAATAGCTAACCGCCTCAAAATCCTGCACAATTCGGTTTAGTCTCCTAACTGTCACGTCTAGTTCTAGCGTATGGTGTGACCGGACAAAGGAACAATGCTGTCACTTGCAAGCCAACTAACTCCTTCCCCAGTAGAGAAGATTGCTCGCAAGGTAAGGCTGCCACTAATAATGAAGACAAATGCGAAGCAGACACAGGAAAAGACCCCAATAACGAATGCAATCTCAAACAATTCCATCTTTGAAAGTTTCGCAAAATTTGTGTGTTCAGCGTGGTTTGCGACAGACCAAACTCTTACTGGCGCTAAGATATAGCAACTTGAAACATACCCCTTAGCTCTCATCAGCACAATCTATAATAGGTAGGGTAGCATCGACAGAGAGCAGAGCATACATATTGGAGGACAAAACGCTGTATTGAAACATCAAATCCTTCACAGTGCTTCAGGCTTCAAATCTTACCAAGGTGAGTGTGCATATGCACAAGGTGTGACAATTAAGTAATGAGACTGATTCCATAAAAACTGTGTATTTCAAAATTATTCTACAACTCTGCCATCCCCTTCAAAGTAGTCCACTTGGGCAGCTATACAACGATTCAAGCGTGTTTTCCATGTTTCGTAGCATTTCTGGAACGCTTCGACTGGGATGTCCGCGAGTACCCTCGTCACGGCCGCCTAGATGTCCTCAATCGACTCATAATGGGTTCCTTTGACCTCAGATTTTATTCTTGGGAACAAAAAAAAGTCGCAGGGTGACATATCGGGCGAATAAGACGGTTGTTGCAATACGACGATCACTTTAGAGGACAAATACTGGGACATGCTGAGGGTGGTGTGGCACGGCGTGTTGTCTTCATGAAGGATCCAGTTACGAGCGATGTCTTGGCGTACCCTGTTGACTCGTTTTCGCAATCTTTCGAGTACTTGGCGATAGTAGACTGGATTTACGCTTTGCCCCGGTGGAAGAAATTCTTTGTGGACGATCCCACGGCTATCAATAAAGGCAATAATCATCGTCTTCACCTTCGACTTGCTCATGCGAGCAACACCTGGGCACGACTAAGAGCACTATCACCATGCACTTTTACAATTTTAGCGTACGTATTTAGAGCGATTTCTAGTGAAAATTAAATTTCAACCTTATTCGAGGTGGAATTATTTGTCATAAACGAATATGACGCCATATTTGCCTCTCTACATGTCCAGCATGTAACACTGTTAGTATTTTAATAGACTGTGGCCTGTTATTGGGGCTACAACTGCCACATAGCCCCTTCAAAATCACGCTTAGGAGGAATTAGGAAATACTGCAACTCGCCTCTCAATGGACATATCAAGGCTAATGTAGTCAAGTTCTCCGCCATTGCATTTTCCACGCACCAAAAACCCTCTTTAACCGGAAAGGTACGGGAGGCAACATTTAAATGCTCTTGGTTAGAAAACTATAGATAATAAAGTGGGCTTTAAGACTTACTCACCTGACCTGATATCGAAGCTGTTATTAAATCGAGGTTGGGGTTGATATCGCAGGTAACTGCGACTGTTGATAAACCATCTTTTGAGCTCTCTATCAGGCGACTCAACCCTAGCAATGTATTTCACACTATATATTGGAACCGCTCTTACGAAAAGGATTTATTTATTTTCAGCGAGGTCACACTGATACTTGCAGAGCTACTAGACAAAGGTATCGAGAAAGATTGTCACCTCCACTTTTTATATTTACAATATGTATGTGCGTATGTACATACGTACATACATATGTATACCTACAGTGGCTGTTGGTCAAGCGCCTACCAACAACCACACACGTCAACAAAACAAACTACCGCACAAAAAGGAGATGACAAAAACTAACAAAGCGACCGGCCAGCTTAGTGAAGACGGCGTGGGTCGCTATCTATGTACAATAACACAACTATGGGCAAAAACAAACCAAGTGAAATGATCAACGCTATTACCAAAACAAGATCACACAACGACAGTAATTAACAATAGTTATATGCGCGTACACAAAATAAACAAAATATGTTTTTGGGGTGCACCCGAGGTGTGGTCCAACCAAACTGGTTACGAACCCACTCGCATTACTCCCGTGCTGCCGGGGGTAACTTTAACCCGCCTGTATGACTGGGCTCTGGGTGCGGGATGCTATAAGGATGGGTATGGGGAAAACGAAGGAAGCAACACTGTCGGCACGACAAAAAAACGTAAGAAAACAATAAATCAACAAAATGATACTTAGGGTTTCTCAGTCGGGTGTGGGTACCCAACTTCGGTGCTCCTCCGGTGATGCCGCCAAACTTCGGTTCCGCCACTGGAAACCACTATAAACAATAAATAAACACTATGGGCCTCGGCTGCCCTTACTTGGCTTCAACTGCCAACAAATATTTGCCTCGACTGGCAAAACACTACACTACTCTATATATTTATAAAAAAATATTATTATTATTTTTTTTTTTGCTCACTAATTTATCGCACGCCTGCGCAAAAAAAGGTGTTATCGCTTTCAAAGATTGCTAGAATCTGATCCGGCACGCACTTACGAGCCAGGCCGCAAGCTACGCGTCGGCCGTCAGAATTCTCAGGCGAGTGTGTATTGGTGCCCAATCATTTGGCGCCGCCCCCATTACCCAAAGAGAGAAAATTTCTTAGACTAGCAAGTAACATGCAGCGAGGCTGGAAGTTCCGTTTAGGAGATGATGCAAGAATGATGAAGAGCAAAGCACGGTCTCCCATCTCCACTGTCACTACACTGCCGTGGGCAGGGTAAGATACCGATTTCTGGAAGCTGCTTTCCTGGATGATTTTTTCTAAGATAGCAGACAACAGGGTAAATTATTTAATGAAATTTAAGGGTCTAGACGGGCCTAATGTATTGGTACTCTCACATCAATAACAATTCCAACGTAACCTAGCCGAACTGGACTGCGGATAAGTTAGTGGACGGAGGAACCATCTTAACATTCGTGAATTCGGTACACGATGCGTGTGTTAAATCTGATCGATGATAGAAATCAAAAGTTCAAAATATCTACTCTTCACATAACATTTCTTCATCAATGCACGAGAACATTCCTGATATAAAATTTGTTTATCCCAATAACAACCGGGTTACTCATTCGGTCTCTCTGCTCATTCTCTCGGTCTCAACTTAACAAATCGCTCACGATTTTAAAGCAGTGGAAGCGAATTGAAAGGGATACCTCTGGGAAAGGAAAAGATGATGAAGAACTTATTTCGCAAAAACTTAAAAAAATAATAATAATAATTTCTGAAATAAAACTTCTTTCTAAGTATGAGGATGTCAGAATATGTGAGAGTACTCATACGAACGAAAATCCATGCAATTTTCAAAGTCAATATTTATTTTAATTCTCCATATTTGCATATACGAGGGCATTAACCAACGTTCGGTCAGTTGGTGACTTTCAATTTGTTTTTGTTAAATCTAAAAATTAAAATGCCAAATCCTTTGCAATTACTTTATTAGTCTTCCTTCCAAATTTTAGAACAATCGGCTAAAATGGAGACGAGAAAACGCCAGAGAGTTGAGGACAGGTCAGACGAAATTCCACCACCAAGGCAAACAGAAATTCGCCATGTGATTTCTTTCGGGTTTCGGCGTAATTTACAGCCAATACAAATATTCAGTGGACCGAACTTTTGTTAATCCCCTTCGTATGGAAATACACACACATCTGCACAAATACTTAGCGGTCGTACAATCATACGTATGCTCTCAATATATACATTTTAGCACAACCGCTTTTTCGTAAGTATTATATGTATGCAATGTAGTGCCGGTGCTCACACAAAGTGAGTTTAGAAAGAGAAAATATATGCCTACGCCATATTTCGCCAGCTTGTGTGGGTTGTTGTTGTGGTATTTCTTTTATTTTTCTTCTCCTTATTTTTTTGTGCTAACAAACGTGCCAAGTTCAGCAGGTTATGGCTGCAAGTATGTTTGCACTTCGAGCTAAGCTCACGGGCAAACAGTTGAGGTATTTTCTCTCCAAAATTCAGTACGAGCGGTTTCAAAGGGGTCAGAGCCAAAACGTTACTTAGTGAAGAACACATATTATACTTGGGACCATAACGTATATTTAAGTTTATCCTGCTGCACAATTATTATCTGTTTTGATAGGCAAAGAGCAGCTAAGTAGATATGCACATATATATATATATAGGTATATAGTATGTAAGTAGTCGAGTGTCGGCAAATGCTTGGATAAATATACTCAAAGCGAGCATAAGAGGATTAAAATATTAAAATTTAGATGAGGATTCTAACTGGAAATAAAGAAAAAAATATATAAAACATTTTTTACTCATTAAAAAATAATAATATTTTCAAACTAATTAAAAAATAATAAATTTATTCAAAATAATAATATTTTTTAATGAAAAAATAATAATTTTTTAATTTTTTTTTTTAATTTTATTTCATATTTTACCTGTCACGAATTTAATTATAGTGAATTTAGCAACTGACTTGCAGTGAATCTTGATAGGTCAATTGGAAATATTATTCTTTATTTTTGAGGGTAAAATCACTTGTCACACCAATTACTATCAGATCCAAGCTTCCAAGACAATAGCAGAAGCAAGAAAGGTGCTAAGGCGATGCTGAAGACATACACCTTCACCACAATAATTTTTAGAAGAACTTCCCGTAGACGTAGCTTCAATAATAGTGGAATCTATTACTTCGAACGAAATTCTCTCGACAAGCAGGATCAGTACGAGGCGATACATCTGAAGTACACTAGCTAGCCAAAACACGTAAAGGTATTTTGATCCGTATGACATCAAGCTGTTCAGGCGGGGATAATCAAGCTTTAATACACAGAGGAAGAGCACCATACTTAATGCCTTCTTTTGATTGCGTAAAAGTACCACATACCGCTGATGTTGTCTATCACCATCTTAATGCCCTTAAGAGCTCATTCACATGCGGTCCGTATAATATCTCTACTAATGTACTTAAATTTTTTACTTAATTTCTATATATACCATTAACGAACATATTCAATGCTTCATTAAAGCAAAATTTATTCCCTTCTTTGTAGAAAGATTCATACATTGTACCTCTACATAAATCTGGTAGAAGATCTTTAATAGGGAATTACAGGGGGATAACAAAGTTATGTTCTATCCTCAAAATTTTCGAAGCTATTATAACAGATCAATTAGCCCATTCTGTGTCATCAGTTATTGACATCTTACAACATGGGTTTTGTAAAGACAAATCTACCCTATGGAACCTACTAGAACTCACCCCAAGCAATGTCAGTAATGGTTTTAAAAATGGTTATCAAATAGATGTTATCTTCACTGACTTCAGCAAAGCATTTGACAAAGGTCTCTCACTCTTTACTTCACTTTAAACTCGATCATTTCGGGTTTCCACCTTCCTTTTTTAAGTGGATTTCACCGTCCTTGATTGGTAGAAAACAAAAAGTAATTTTTAAAAATTTTATATCACATGAAATAGCAGTAACAGCAGTGTTCCTCAAGGCAATAGCCCTTACTCTTCCTTATATTCATCAATGACCTTCCAAATGTTGCTCTTTATTCTAAAATACTTATGTACGCAGATGATATCAAGCTCTTTAAATCAGTTCATTCTATTGAAGATAGAGAGCTTTTGCAACTTGACCTAAATTATTTAGTTAGGTGGTGCGATGTAAACTGTATGTCCCTAAATTTAAATAAGTGCAAACATATGTGTTTCTCCAGAAAATCTTTCCAATCCATTGCCTGTATGATAAATAATCACAGTGTTGAACAAGTTACTGACTTCATTGATTTAGATGTCACATTGGCTCCTAAGCTAACTTGTGCTAATAAGGCAAAAGACCTTTAAAGGCTTTCATTAAACGTTTGGCTAAGGAGTTCAAAGACCCATACATACCCGATTTTAATACACATTTCACCAACATTGATTCCTCTGACTCGCTTTTCTGTATCAAAACCTAGTTACTGAGTTTCCCTCTTCTTTTCCCCATGCAATTTTATAGCAGCTGAGGAACAAATCTGTAGCTGGTTAGCGTAAGAGGCAACCTTTCGCGATCGGTTTCGGGTTCAGGGCAGTTCAAACTGTTACTGGTTTTTGGTTACGGTTCTGTTGGATTTTTCGATTTCCCTCAGACGCGCCCCTCGATTGGTTGGGCGGGAGGGGCCGTGAAAGCTTGTAATGGATCGGTAGGAGCTTGAACATTCATCAATCGTACCAAGAATATTCACAAAAAGTGGGAAATGAGTTGCAAATAACGGAAATGAGGTGAAGAATGGGCGACGTACCGAAGGTATCGCGGAGAGAACTGGGCAGGTTTCAGGTTCCACTACCTTCCTTAAACTTCTGCAGAATTCACCCGAATTTCGAACGAATAATGTTGGATAACTCTTTTATTTTCATTGTGAGAACCTCAGGTACCTACTGTTATATCCTACTCTAGTCACATTGTTCCACTTCGTTGGTGTGGTAATGTTTCTTTTCACCTTGAATTACCATCCACCTTAAATAACAAACTTATGGTTACCTCACGGTCTGAAAGGAAAGCGAACTTTCTTGCAAGTTCGAATGCCATCTCATCATCATACCGAGTTCACTTAGCTCACACTAAACAAGATCATGGATCGAAATTTTGCTTTTGTTGTTGTTGTTGTAGCCGCAAAAATATTCCCCAAAGTAGTTTTTGCGGAATGTTGCAGTTGTTGTGAGATAAAAATCCGGATCATTCCGGTAAAAAGACCCGACTGTCGTGGGAACTTTTGACTTTTAGTCGCCTCTTACTATGGACATGCCTTACCGCGGAAAAATTTTTGAGCCCCTACGGCTTGGCTAACATCAGCACATGAGTGACTACAAAACTCTTCAGTTTTCTTACAGTAAATTACAGAACATAGTAGCTCACGCTGAGTAGGACCTGCCTATTTTAGTAATTCTCATTAACTTCCCTGGACTTGCACTTCGGCCACATTATCCTTGACCTCTCATAACTTAAACAACTCAAGCAAACCATTAAATATTAAATACACTGACTTCTCGTATAAGTCATGTCCAACAAATAGTTTATTCTAAGCCTCCTCCGAACAGCCGATGAATTTTTAAGAGGAGCTTTTATTTTATACCATAAATACACTCAGAGAACTTGACATACCCTGCCGAGGGGCGACCAGAATTAAAAATAATAATTAATCTATAATTTTGGATGTTGGTCGAACCAGGACTCGAACCCTGGCCTTCGAATTGGCAGTACGCAATGCTAACATGCCAGGGCACCCGCTTTTGGGGGTAGCAATTATTGAAAATGCACTTGAAGTTACACCCTTGATGCTTATTGGATAGTTCTCTAGAGAAACTTACCGCTTAGGCTCCTGGCTTCACCTTCTCAAAAGATCGAACCATTTCGTGTGCCATATAAAGGCAACGAGATTTCCAATATTCAATCTCAGCGAGATAATCGAAGAAATGTTTTCCAAGAAAGTTGTGCCGCGCAGATGACAGAGCTGGACAGTGGCAGAGATAGTGCTCGATGGTCTCCTCCTATTCTTCACCCCTGCAGCTGCGGCAAAAATCATTGGAGTGGCAGCCCATTTTCTTCCCGTGGAGCCTCATTAAACAGTGTCCAGTTATTATGCCAGTCGTTATGTTAAACGAGAATCGGTCTAGAACGAAAAGATGTTTTGATTTTTTCGCGTCCACCTACGGTCATAGCTGTCTGGTCACGTTGCACGTGTTCTCGTTATATGGCCACTTTTGACGTGATACCATTACATTGGGAAATCTGATTGACTCCCTGATCAAGGGTGTTGGTGGTTTCCCACTCGTATCTGTTTGGTACTCTCGTGGAGAAAAGATTTTCGAAGCACATACAGAAGGTGGTGTAGCTGGGGTTAAGGCTGGACATTGGCACTAAGAATGGATGACTTATCCATCCGACTAAATTATGTAGAGCTGTATAGAAAAACTTACCCTTAGAGTACGCATGTTGCCTCCTCGAAAGGCTGCCTGGGGGTAGATTTAGGCGTATATAGCTGTCTAGCAGCCTTCCAAAGATTTTTAAGTGGAAAGAGGAGAAACTAATGGTCAAACAAAATCAAAGTGGAAAAGTCGACATCGAAGGTTATGGCTACCATTTTCTGGGGTAGCGAGGGAATAATATTAATTGATTACTTGTCAAAGGGAACTACAATGAACGGCCAGTATTACGCTTATTTTTTGAGTCAGGCGCGTGGGGCAGTCGTACAGAAGAGACGTGGCAAGTTAGCTCGCAGTGCTTTTTCTTCGCACCGCACAGTGTATAATGTGGCAGGTTCTGAAGACTCTTTAAAAGCACTGAAACTGTTTGTTAGGGTTTCTAGTAACAAATTGTACACGAAATGACTTAACAGAAAGCGAATGAAATCTTGATTCTTGACAGAAAATCAATAATGGTTGGAAGGAGAATTTACGTTTCTGCCTGAATTCCTCCATTCACTGCCATCTTTTAGCAATTTGAGTATTCTCCGAATTTTCCGGGTCGGGCGACCTGAGAAATCTTTCAATGACTGCTATATGAATAGAACTCGTTATCGTTATCAGACGATTAATATCATTAGGATTCATCCAGAAGCTTGGAAATTGGGTGCCTTATGAATTAAAGCCAAGAGACGTCGAACGTCGATTCTGCATGTCGGAAATGTTGCTTGAATGCCACCAAAAGAAGCCATTTTTGCAACGGATTGTAACTGGCGATGAAAAATGGATTCATTATGATAACCCAAAGTGCAAGAGATCGTATGTGAGAAGCCCAGCCAACCATCGACATCCACGGCAAAGCCGAATAGCCATGGTGCCAAGGTTATGCTATATATTTGGTGGGACCACAAGGGTGTGCTCTATTATGAGCTATTGAAATCGGGTCAGACGAGTAATGGGAACCTCTACCGAAAACAATTGATTCGTTTGAAAAAGGCCATCGCTGAAAAAACGACCAGAATATGCGACCAGACACGAATCAATGATTTTTCATCATGATAACGCTCGGCCACATGTTGCAAGGCCAGTTAAAAACTATTTGGAAAACTGTGAGTGGGAAGTTCTACCTCACCCGCCTTACAGCACTGGCATAGCACCTTCCGATTGCCACTTGTTCAGATCAATGCATGGCAGAATGCCCTCACCGGAGTACGCTTCACTGCAGAACAGTGTATCAGAAATTGGCTCGATTCTCTCTTGACCTCCCAGCCGGAGAAGTTCTTTTGGGATGGGATCAACAAACTGCCAGAAAGATGGGCAAACATCGAAGTTTCCGATGGGCAATACTTTGAACATTACATGTATAACAATTTTTTCACAAAAAACCGCACGAATTAATGCATAAACCAATAAGTTCAGATGGAATCGACGAATAACACATTGTGAGCCGCACGGGATGCCGTAAAATCTTCTGGATTTACAGAAATTTACCATCCACCCTACAGTCCGGATTTGGCTCCCAGTGACTTGTTCCTTTTTTTCGAATTTAAAAAACGAGTTACGGTGACGAAGATTTTCAGACAACAATAAAATGAAAGTGGCCGAAGAAATCTAAAGAATATTTTTTCAATGGTATAAAGGCATTGTATAGACGATCTGAAAAGTGTATTTCAATTGAGGGAGTCTGTTCATATTGAAAAATATATATAAAATTATGAAATTTTTTATTAGGTACTTTAGGTCGCGAAAAAATCAGCTGGCCCTCGTATATAACCAAAAGCAGCTGTAAATAAAACTTAGCAAAATGTGATATCCTTAATATATTCTCAAGTACACACATACACACACACACACACACAAGCATTTCCAAGTCAATATCTTTGATTCAGTTTCAATTTGCATTTAAATTTCTTTGCGCTTTTGACATTTCCTCACCTCCAACAACACACACACATCAGCAGCAGCAACAGCAGCGGCAGCAGCGTTTTACCTCGCGGCAAGGAACCATTGATGTATTTAACTACCGATTGTTGCAAGTACGAAAGGAATACCTAACGGCACGTTTATGTTACAAATGTGTAAACAGAAAATGAAATAGAAAAAAAGGAAAAAAGAAACAAAATCAAAACAAAACAGGAGAATAAAATAAGAAATAACGTAAAAAGGATAAGAAAGAAGAAAGAATATTTGTGAGTAAACTTAAGCAGCATTTGTTGTTGTTGGGCAGCAAAAGTAAAAGCGTAAGTTTCTCAGCAAGAGTTGGCATTTACGCGCGCGCTGACTTGACGCAGCCCAATACAAACACACACACACACATACACGTACATATAGTTTGTTATACAAACACTTAAGCTTGAGCGCTGAGTCTTATTCCCTTTTAGCAAATCAGCAAATCAAAACAAAAAAAAAAAAAACAAAAAAAAATATTTCTACTTTCTTTCATTTGGGATTGCAACCTGACGCTGAATGACGCGTATGATGCCGTTGACTGAGACTGAGCAGGCTCTCTTGCTCAACCCAGTGGAAGCATAAAAATCACTCGTTGTTGAAAAGGCAAAAAAAAAACAAAGAAAAACAGAAGCGATGAAAGAAAAACTAAATGTAAAGAAGAAGTTCAAGTACCTGTATATACACACATACATATGTACATAAAATATTTACATACATACGTGTATAAACATACAATATTCAGTACTCCCCATTTGAGTGTGATACATTTTGAATGAGCGTTGAGGGTTTGTGCTCCAAACACTAAAAGGCTTAGTATAGCATACACGCACATACTTACAAGAGGATTCTATGTTTTATGTCCATATGTCCATATGTAGAAACCTACATATATACACATACCATACATATTTGGAACAAACCGTCAGTAAATTTGAAGATGAAATGAAGTTGAAATTGAAGCTGAATTATAACGCAAAATGAAAAAAAAGGTTGCTTCTTCATAGATAATTATGTATGTATGAGTACATAAGTACGCTTCTTTTGTTCATACATTATTACATTCAATTTTTAGAATTTTTCGTGCAACATTGAAATGCTGATCACACGAAAATCGTTTATGCAAACGATACTAATTCTGCGATTATTTCAAAAACAGCAACGAAATAAGAAAAAAATTGAAGCCGTATACGAGGGGATTCACAAATGTTCGGTCAGTTGGTGACTTTCAAATTGTTTTTGTTAAATCTAAAAATACCAAATCCTTGGCAATTACTTTATTAGTCTTCCTTTCAAATTTTAGAGCGATCGGCTAAAATGGAGACGAGAAAACACAAACGCAGCTGAGGATAGGACAGACGAAATTCCATCGACAACGCAAACAGAAATTCGCCATGTGATTTTTTTCGGGTTTCGGCGTAATTTACAGTCAATTCAAATATTTAGTGAATGCCAAATTGAGTATGGAACAATTGCACTGTTTTTAAAGACTATTTCTAAGTGGTTTCGAAGGTTCCAGATCGGGTATTTTTCCGTAGAGGACGAGCCCCGAGAAGGTCGACCAAAATCTTCCACTGATGACGTCTTTATAGATCTGGTGAAGTCCAAAATTAACGAAGACCCAAGATTGACACAATAAAAGATTGCTAATGAATTGGGCTTAAATGCCATGGCTGCATAGCGAATATAAAGTATACGTGTATATCTCGGATACACGAAGAAATCTGCTCGATGGGTGCCATGAATTTTAAATGAGACCCAAAACGAAGCTCGAGTGCATTTTGCTAAATTTTTCTTAAACAAATTCAAAAAAGGGCAGTCTAGCAACTTTAGTAAACTCGTTACTAGTGACGAATCTTGGTTCTATAAGTACGATCCAGAAACCACGCAGCAGTCCCTGGTATGGAGCCCAACAGGAGCAAACCCACCCGTAAAATCAAAGCAACAAAAATCAGCAGCAAAAGTAATGATGTCAGTTTACTTCACCCGATCTAAATTCGTAGCTGCTATTCCACTGAAAAAGGGTCAGAGGGTCAGACGGCAACTGCAAAATGGCACACCGAAGAGTGTTTACCAAAAGGTTTCAAAAATTTCTAGAAGAAGAAGAAGGAGGAAGAAAGAGGACGCCCCTTTTTACACCACGACAACGCGTCATCCCACACTGCTGAAATAACGAGTAATTTTATTGCGATCTCTGGGATCGAAGAAATACGTCCAGCACCATATTTCCCGGATATACCAACTTACGATCTCTAGTTATTTCCAAAAATTGAAAAAAAATGTAAAAGGAAAGGTCTTTAATAGCAACGAGGAGATAATTAATGCGGTTAATGCTGAACTTGATAAGCTTTAAAAGCAAGATTTTGAAGACTGTTTTCCAAAGTGGATCTATAGGCTTAGGAAATGCATTGAAATCAATGGCAATTATGTAGAGAAGATAAAAAAGGACAAAGATTACTAATAAATACAAAAGGATTTTTTTTTCTGGTCAACTTATCGAACTTTTGTTAATCCCCTCGTAACCTTAAAGTAGAGTTTTCTTGAAAACACAATAAAAAATCAGACTGAAATAATTTTTTGACTCAAAACTTTTATACGAACAATGTCACATCATCACATCTGAGCTCTGTCACCTGTCTCTGCATTCACTGAACCTTGTCTTGTTTCCGTATATCTCATACAATTCATCATTCTGTTGTCGGCGGCATTCGCCATCACGTATACGCAGATGACTATAAAAGTTGAGCAGAATCTCCTCCTTGAAAGCTGCTAACACGGACTTTGAGAGGTGGAGCTTCTTTCGTTCAAACTTACGATAAGTGACCAAGCCTAAGTACATAGTTACTGTCTAAGTTAATATCGGATAGTCGTTATGGCAATAGCTTATTGGTTATAAGTGCGTACTACCACCCGGAAGTACAAACCAAAATCCAGAGAAATGCAAGCCCACCGAGTGTATTTCTGTCATGAAATAAAATTTCTTCATGAAAACCGATCAGCGACGGTTTGGAGGCGGTTTTGAATAAAGTGTAGGTTCTAGTATTGGTTAGAAAAGTAGCAAGACGCACACCGTAAGTCGGAGGAGTAGCTCGGTTGCCTTTTGCAGCTAATCACTGTTTCCTCATCTGAAGGATTCAGCTTTTCCGATACCATAAGCATTCCATAAGCAAAGCCTTTCTTTTCAAAATTCCTAGTACCGAAGGACAACAACCTTTCCCATTTCTGCACTACAAGACAAGACACGCTCGAACTTGATGTGAAAGTTGTTATCGTCATAATTCCTATAACTATAACCGAAGTTATTGGGAGTCGCATTCGACAGCCTGCACTCCTTCACTCCGCTTACGACTGCAATTGCCACAACTCCACAGCAGCAACAAAATCGTCAAAGAGTTAAGCCGCAGCACCTGGGGAAAAGATAAAGAAACATTGCTGGCTACCTACAAGGCAATTGACTGGCCGGTCGTAAACTGTGTTGCATCGATCTGAGCGCTGGGGACGCAGTTGAAGAAGCTTGCCAAGACAGCATCCCAACAGGCACCTAATAGAAGCTGAACCACCCCAAACAGCACATAAAAAGAGAAGTACTTTACTTTAAGAAATGCATTCGGCATCACCTACTACAACCGCAGCACATGACGGCTTACCGACAGGCACTCAACGCCATTCGCCGAAAGTCCGTCAACCCCCGCTTAAAGCTGGCGCAACTTGGATCTGGGTATTACGGTATACCTATTAAACTTCTACCTAACCAGTCTTCACTCAGATATATAAAACGTATGTCCTGCATGCAATGAGTCCACGCGCGATACTAACCACCTCTTTGCATGCCCTCTAAACCCTATTAATTTCCCTTAAGTCCGAACCCGTCGAAACAGCTCGTTTCTTGGGTCTATCATTAGATAACCTCGTCAACTTAGACTGATCTAACTTGCACAAAGAGGGGTTTGTGAACCCCTGTAACAACAACAATATCAACAATGTAAATGATTTTTGACTTGTAGAGGTCCGTCTTTATTCGACTAGAGAGGACTTCGCTTTTCAATTACCCATCCAAGCACACATTCTTGCATTGGATGTATTGCTAGCTCTTGTAATGCTTCTAGTTTCTCTTCACTCCAAATACCGCGATTTTGCTTGTTCACGTATCTATGTAACCAGAAATGAACTTCGTCGTTGAACACAATTTTTCGATAAAAAAGTGAATTTTCGTCTAATTATTCCAGCGTCCATTCACGTTTCCATAGGTCTTCAATTCTTGTACCAGCTGTTAAGAGATTTCACAAAAAAATCCACGAAATGAGTTTGCAGAGGCCTAGTTGTTTCAAATAGTACCGAATCGATAATTCACGACCATCACTTTTTTTCTGTGATTGTACCCTAAGTTTCCTATCAAGCGTAGTGTGTGAAAGACTAAAGACCACCGTCAAAAAACTGATTGGACCTTATCAGTGTGGCCCTAGACCAGATATTCTCCATGCGCCACATCTTGGAGAAGACCCGAGAAAAGAGGAAAGCCTCCTTCGACAACACGAATAGGAGCCGCCTTTACGCCGCTATGTCTCTAATTTGTTATCCCCGCAAAACTTATGCGGATATGTAAACTGACGTTAAGCAACACTAAAAGCTCTGTCAGGATCGGGAATGACCTCTCCGAGCCGTTCGATACCAAACGAGGTTTCAGAAATTTTGAGTGCTTTTCGTGTGACCTTTTTAATTTAATGCTGGAGAAAATAATATGAGCTGCAGAGCTGAATAGAGAAGGTACAATCTTCTAGAAGAGTGTACACCTATTGACGTATGACGATGATATTGACATTATCGGCCTCAACAACCGCGCCGAGAGTTCTGCTTTCTCCAGACTGGATAAGCAACCGAAGGATATGGGTCTGGTAGTGAACGAGGGCAAGACGAAATATATCCTGTCATCAAATAAACAGTCATCGCATTCGCGCCTCAGCTCCCACGTCACTGTTGACAGTCATAACTACGAGATTGTAGATAATTTCGTCTATCTAGGAACCAGCATCAACACCAATCCAGCGCAGAATCATTCTTGCCAACAGGTGCTACTTTGGACTGAGTAGGCAATTGAAAAGTAAAGTCTACCGACGAACGAATGAAAACCAAACTCTACAAGTCCCTCATCGTTAGGAGTTTTCGATAGAAAGGTTTTCTGTAAGATTTATGGCCCTTTGCGCATTGGCAACGGCGAATATCGCATACTATGGAACGATGAGCTGTACGAGTTATACGAATCAAAAAGCAAGCTGGCTAGGTCATGTGTACCGTATGGACAAGAATACTCCAGCTTTGAAATTTTCGAGTACCCGCAGGTTGAAGCAGAGAAAGAGGAAGACCTCTTCGATAATTCACTGTCATCACTTTTTTCCTTTGACTGTACTCTAAGTTTGCGTGTTGTTAGTTGAATGTCCATTTGGTGCTCAAAAGAAGGTCACAAGAAGAAGGTCGACCAGACTGAATACTTTTGACAGTGATACAAGGTACAAAATCCTCATGAGCTGTCGAAAACAGTACTGCCAAAAAGAAAGTGGCTAAAAAATCACTCTTTACTAGAATCCTTCGTAGCAGACCGAAAGCCTTCTCATCCTAATGCTTTATTTATTAATTTAAGCAAGATCTACGACGCTTTGGGATGAGGGAGGCAATTTGGCTTTTAATAGAGTTCTGGGGTGAAGTCCATAGCAAAAGTTAGAGGTGGTGCAGATGACAATTACGTTCATCAGTTATCGAGCTTTCTAACTTAGACTCCCTACTGCCCACATCTAACTTACTAAATAACGGGGTTCTTACTCCAACTAATGAATAGCATAAATGAGATTAATTTTAGTATTAGTATACTTCAAATAAATTCATATTTTAATATGATTGGGAAAATATTATTTTGTTTTGGTTACTGAGGAAGTTACCTTTTATGTCAGCCAATGTTTCTTCCCAATAAAACGTTCAGATATGCACCACGTATTGTACCTTTGTTTATTTCACTTGAATTTTCCTAATACCATAATTATCTCAAATCTTTTGACTTCAAAAATGCTGATTTCGATCTCATAAATAATGAAATCCTGCATGTAGATTAGAGTTGAATCTTTCGTAATAAGAATGTTTCTGAGTGCTTTGAAACTTTTGTTTTCAATTTATCCGGAATTTTGCATTAGAAATTATCTCCAAAAAAAATTGTTAAAAAACTCAAAAATCAAAGAAATGAATTCTTTAATTTATACAAATCAACAAATGACTTATATTTCAAAACTAAGTATGAATTTTATATTCTTGATAAATTTGTATATAATCGGCATATAGCTCGTTTTGAGGATAAATTGAAAGCAACTCCTAAAGCTTTCTGGAAATATTTACATCAGATCTAAGGAAAGGTGTTTCTATTGTAATATTCCAACATGTATTATGTTGAATGATGAAAAGTATATCCGGGTCTGTAATTTTATTTGTCGACTTTTTGAAATCCAATTTAGTTCTGATTCGTCTTTTAACTATGTGGCTTTCCATTTGTTAACCATATAAGTTACATGGTTCCAAAGTCTTATGCAAATTTAGCGTTTTTACGACGTTATGCTAAGGACTTTAGAGATTTTTATGCTAGAAAAATTTTGTTCAACTCTTTAGCTCGTTTAAAACTAGAATATGGCTCTATAATTTGGAATCTAGTATACTGAACACATTCTATTTAATAGGGTGAAAAGGCTGCAAGTAAATTTTGTCCGTTTTGCTCTTCAACCACTCCACTTTGCTGACCGAATTACCACCTTACAGTGATCGGTGTAAGCTTCGCGATATAGCCGTGGCATTCAAGCTCAATTCATTAGCAATCATTTTTTGTGTCAATTTTGGACTTCACCAGAGCTACAGTGACGTTATCAGTGGAAGATTTTGGTCGATCTTCTCGGGGCTCGTCTCTACGGAAAAATTTCAGATCTGGAATCTTAGAAATAGCCTTTAACGACGGTGCAATCGTTCCATATGCAATTAGGCATTCACTGAATATTTGTATTTGCTGTAAATTACGCCGAAACCCGAAGAGAATCACACGACGAATTTCTGTTTGCGTTGGTGGTGGAATTTCGTCTGACCTAACCTCAGCTATTCTGAGTTTTCCCGTCTCCATTTCCAGATCGTTCTAAAATTTGAAAGGAAGACTAATAAAGTAACTGCAAAGGATTTGATAATTTTAGATTTAACAAAAATAAATTGAAAGTCACCAACTGACCAAACTTTTGTTAATCCCCTCGTAAGCCTAAGTATAAGGCTTAAACAGGTTAAATAATTCTATGAAAATTGAAATGTTAAGAATTAAATCACACTCACATAACTTTAAAAAGAAAACTCTGAAATCCATTTCAACTATGACAGAGACGTTAAAAGTTCACATTAAGTTATAAATAAAACTGTAAAAGAAGGTTTCATTACTGTCTACATACAATACATACATGTAATATGTATGTATGTACTGCCATTTATGTGTGTAGGTAAAAAAATTCTAGAAGGGCGTCAAATACTTTGGCGCCCCTGGCGTTAACTTAGCCATCTGGAAAAACAATCATGAATAACTCACTTTTTTCAGTTTCACTTTTTTTTTTGTTGTAAGAAATCACCCCTTCAATCTATGAATAAAACGGATACGCATAGAAACGCGTATGCGCTGGTATTTTTTATACGCTTTTAAAATGCTTTATTTTGGTTAACAGAAGGAAAAGGTTAAATAATGTGGCATTAATTTGGCAGTTTATGCGAAATTCAATCGTTTGATTTAAATGAAGGGATCGAATAGAAATTCAAAATTACCGATAGCGCTGGCAGGACGGTAATGGAAAATGGATGGTGTCTGTGGAGCTTCTAACACGTTATCTAATGTATACATATATTAAAGCTCAAGTGTTTCGAATTTATTTTTAATTTATTTTTTTTAACGAGCTCACGCTTTCGACCGAAAATGTCTATACGCAACGCTGCGTGTATTTTATGAAATTTAATATTAAATATGATATCCAAATTAAAATATATAGGGCTAACCGTTTCGTGGTTTCAAAAGTACCGGACTGTATTTAGACAGCTGTCAAACTTAACTGGCAAACGAAACAATTTTCGTTAGAGTTATAAATCAGCCATTGGTAATTCAAGCGTGGTCACGTTGCATGTCTTAAGAGTAGATTCTGGGGCACATAATTGTGAAACTATTCAAGAAATTGTTAAAATTTTAAAGTACTTTGAAGAGACGGGCACGGTTACTGTTGTTGTAATGCTTGAGCATCGTTGTTTTTGCAGGTTTCACGGCAAAAATTGCTACGGTAAGTGAAAGTGTAGCAAAAGACCCGTATGCGTACATCCATATAAAGTCCAACCCCGCAACAAATCAAGCCGACTGACCAACAATGCCGTACATACATCGATGGCTCCTTTAAAAACGAGATTTGGTCGCCTATTTTTCGAAGAAAATCTTCTTCAGGACCGAGGCGCATTCCTCATTCGCGCAATACGTAAATAAGCCTCCCGAGAAGGAGATGTTGACTTCGTCCACGTTTCTGCGCCATATAGTAGGACCCGAACGATGAGCGACTTGTAGAGTTTAGTTTACGTTCGTTGAGAGAAGACTTTACAATTCAGTTGCCTACACAGTCCAAAGTAGCACCTGTTGGAAAAAGTGTTCCAGCGTTGGATTTCAAGGCTGACATTCTTATTGGTGTTGATACTGGTTCCTAGATAGACAAAATTATCTACGATCTCGTAGAGGATACAAAATTCAGACATAGCGACATAGAGGCAGCTCCTTTTCGAGGCTGCTTTAAATAATGCATGCACCTTGTTAGCTCTTCACCCCCATGCTTGAAACTGCTCTACCGGTTTACCGTCGGCTCCGGCCGATTTGTTGTTCTTTAAGCGGGCAATCGCTATTCGAACTTCGACATGGTCAGGTAGTGGAACGTCTGTTCCATCGGCATCGATTGGGACTTCGTTTTCACCATCTCCAGGTGTTTCATTTTCACTGCTATTCAGCAGCCTGGAGAAGTGTTCTCCCCCATAAATTCAGTATACTCTGGGCGTCCGTCACTACATCACCCCCTGGATACAACAAGGGCCTGCTCCGGTCTTCAAACCTTCCCTGTGCCGCAGTAGCTGAGTGGAGAGCATTGCGTATTTGTATTTGAATAGCCAGGGTTCGAGTCCGAGATCCAAAAATTATGAAAAATAAATTTAAATAAAAAGTAAAGTTAAATCTTCTCATTACAGTTGCCCCTCGGCAGCGAATGTCAAATCGTCCAAGTATATTTCTGACAAGAAATATTAACGTCTCATTAAACCCATCGGCCGTTCGGATGTTGCATAGTATAAAACGTAGGTCCCTCCATTAATGGAAAACATCAAGACGCATACCCTAAATAAGAGGAGGAGCTCGGCCGAAAATTGCTTCAGCGGTTACAGAGCATCAATTGTATAAATACGGGGGGATTAACAAAAATTCGGCCAGTTGATGACTTTCAATTTGTTTTTGTTAAATCTAAAAATACCAAATTCTTTGCAATCGCTTTATTAGGCTTCCATTCAAATTGTAAAACGATTGGCAAAACTGGTGACGAGAAAACGCAAGATAGCTGAGGATAGGTCAGACGAAATTCCACCATCGACGCAAGCTGAAATTCGCCATGTGATTCTCTTCGGGTTTCGGCAGAATTTGCAGCCAATACAAATATTCAGTGACTGCCAAATGGCACATGGAACGATGGCACCGCTTTTAAATACTATTTCGAAGTGGTTCCGAAGATTCCAGACCGAACATTTTTTCGTAGAGGACGAGCCCCGAGAAGGTCGACCAAAATCCACCACTGATGACGTCACTATAGCTCTGGTGAAGTGCAAAATTGACGAAGATCCACGATTGACACAAGAAATGATTGATAATGAATTGGGCTTGAATGCTGTATCGCGTATGTTAACTAATTATCTGGGATACACGAAGAAATCTGCTCGATGTTTACCACAAATTTTAAATGACGCCCAAAAAGAGGCTCGAGTGCATTTTGCTCAATTTTTCCTAAACAAAACTCGAAAATGGTCAGTCTAGCAACTTTATTAAAGTCGTTACTAGTGACGAATCTTGGTTCTATAAGTACGATCCAGAAACCAAACAGCAATCCTTGGTATGGAGCCCAAACCCACTCGTAAAATCTAAGCAACAAAAATCAGCAGCAAATGTAATGAAGTAAGGTTACCTTATCCGATCTAAAATCGTAGCTGCTAATACACTGGAAAAGGAACAGACGGTAACCGGAAAGTGATACACCGAAGAGGGCTTACCAAAAGTTTTAAAAAATTTGTTGGAAAACAGGAAAACAGAGAGGATTTGCGGCGCCACTTTTTACATCATGACAACGCGCCATCCCACACTTCCAGCACCATATTCCCCGGATATAGCACCTGGTAATCTCTGGTTATTTCCAAAAATTAAAAAAAAAATTTAAAAGGAAAGGTCTTTAATAGCAACGAGGAGATGATTAATGCGGTTAATGCTGAACTTGATAAGCTTAAAAGCAAGATTTTGAAGACCGTTTTCAGAAGTGGATCTATATCTAAGCTTAAGAAATGCATTGAAATCAATGGCGATTATGTAGAGAAGATAAAAAGGACGAATAAATACAAAAATTTTTTTTTTTTCCTTTTTATTTACCGAACATTTGTTAATCTCCTCGTATATGAGAACATATTCCCTCCCCCTACTTTTCCCATTGCACTTTACGTAGCATTTAGTATTTCTTTCTTTTGTTCCTATCTGTTATGATTTTATCCTCTTTTGACAATTTCGCTCGCTTACTTTTTCTTTGCGATTCCAAAAATTTTGTTTCTCCACGCTTTTTATGGGCTTTAAGTACACATATACATTCACACACTCACGTGTACATACGACAATGCTCATTCATCTCCCAAAGCTTCTGTTGTCATGAGATGTCAAGCCGAGCAGGACACAGCTGTGTCAAATTCTGTTGCGCTTTATTTTTTTTTTTTGTTTTTGTTTTTGTTTTGTCTTTTTTATATTCTCACTAGCGGCAGAACATAATCCGGTTTTACTAGTCATGCACAGGGAATTAAGTGAATGTGTTTGTGTGTTCGAGTTTTATTTATTTATAAAAATTATATTTAATATGAATGCTAATATATATGTACATATATGTGTATAGTCTGTACATACGAGTATGTGTATATATTTTTGTGGTCTTTTCTCGTTGTTAATAATTTTTTTCTAATTTCGGCTGACTGGTTTTTAATTACCTTGAATGAATTGCAATTAGCACTCAAATCTAAATAATTTTCTTTGCAGGCAAGTCCTTTTTCTCTATTCTACCTGAAAGATTTTTCCCAGTCATTCTTTGAACACTTTCCTCTCTCCTGCTTAGCTACCTCTCTTTCAATTGAGTTGAAGAACCTTTAAGCCAGATATATTAAGAATTCGGATCCCTGCGAGTCCCAGCTGTAGATCTGAACATACTATATATTTTTCTCACTTGGTTGGTTGGTTGGTTGAATTGGCTGCCGGGATCGGCACCCCTAGGCCCCAAACGGGCCCATTGTGATACCACTGAGGATCCCAAAGACCTCCACCCACTAATAGAACCAGTGCGTGGAGTTTACAAAACTGAGCAGCTACCGTATCTTAGCCCCCGCATGCTCCGGTCTCCAAAGGTTGCCGCCCCTAGAGATTTCAGCCTACTCCTCCAAAGTGCGGGGCATTCGCAAAGAAAGTACTTTAAAATTTCTGGTGTTTTTTCCTATCTGCAACTTCAGCAGAAATCATTAAATGGCACGCCCATTAAAATATGCCCTGTAATAAGACTTATAACTGTAGACATATCCTTCCTTTTCAACTCGATAAGGTCACATGACTTTCTACTGTTCCATTCTGGCCATATTCCATGAAGTGGAGGAGAAGTGCCCTTTCTTGCAAGCTCGTCCGCCATCTCATTACCCGGTATGTTACTGTAAGCCGGAACCCATACCAGGTTCAGAGAGAACTGCTTAGCTATCACTTAAAGTGATTTGCGGGAGTTCTACACGGTTTTAGATATTACTGTTACAGACGCCAGGGCTTGTAATGTGGCCTGGATATACGGCAAGTTATGGATACGATTATCCGAAGGTACCACTGGTCTGAAGCAGTTAACAGCTTCATGTATGGTCCGGTAAGCGAAAGAATTTGCAGATACCAAGTTCCTTCGAAAAAACTCCTCCAGCGACCCTGTTGTCTAGTTTTGATCCATCCGTGTAAAAATGAATCGATTCGACGCTTGCTATTATTATCCCCTCCCACAGATTTCCATACGGGATAACTACCTTTCTCACTTACTTTTAATAATATTCTCATGCTAGTTAATTCAATTTCTTTGACCAGCCTCTTGAAGACTTTTTCTCAGACTTGTGTTTGTCAAGAACGGCTGCAACGAAAATCACGATACGGAGGATCTATACCTACATCATTGGCTCTAACAATAGGAGGAGGATTCTTTTTCGCATGCTGTAACACTCTGAGAAACTATCTATCTCAAAGTGTTGGCTGAAATAGCGTTGGACTTCCAAGAAAGACACAACCCACGTTGCATTACCCTGAGTCTTTGAGAAACTTGTGATAGAAAATTTTTACATAAGATGTATGGTCCTTTGTGAATACCGCAACCGATGGAACGATGAGCTGAATGAGACAGTTTAGCGAATCAAAAAGCAGTGGCTACGCTGGTTAGATCATATGGTCCGGATGGATAAGAATACACCAGTTTTGAAAGTTTTCGATGCAGCACACACCGGTAGAAGTGGAAGACTTCCTATTCATTGGAAGGACCAGATGGAGTAGGAACTAGCAGTACTTCTATTTTCCAAATTAATCGCCAAACAGTGAAGAAAAGGAATGAAATGCGCGTGTTTTTAACTCGGTTATAATCTCGTAAGCGCCATATTTGCCAGTAAAAAAGAAGTAGAAGAAGATAATATGGCTTGAGACTAGTTGGAAACTGGTAAGTCGGGGTCATGCTAGTATGTAGGTGGTTCTGCCATATGGGAACCAATACGAAAATGGTACATGTTCATACAAATGTCTGAAAACTACATTACAAAGTTGCATAATGGTTTGAAAGGAGCCTTAGTATAAGCCTTAGTATAAGCCAGCAAATCTTTACGTTGGCCGTCTTTAGATACCGGTTGAAGCGGAACTGACCGCCACACATGAGGCTGACAATCTCTTAAGTCTGAACTTGGGATTCTGAGTTCTCGAATAGTCAGGCAGCCGTAAATGCTCTAGTTCCTATAAAAAGTAAACCAGACGCAGAAGAAAATATCCACACACCACTTAACGTTAAGGTTAAGTAGTTCTCTCTCAACCTGGTAAGAGTGCAGGGACAGAGTTTCATAGCAGGTAGTGAGATTTTCGGACGAGTTTATAAGGAAGTGCATATACCTTTTACTCTTGTAAGGGAACTATTCGTCAGAAATGTTAGTACAAGATGGAAGAGCCCCAATTGAGGCAATGTAACTAGAGACCGATTGCACAGGGGTTTTCCCCGCTAAAATGAAGGAATATATTTACAATTATGAGTATTTATAGAGGGCATACACATTTTCGTATACAAGTAAACTGCAGGTATCATTAAGCAACTGCTGCAGGAGTTATAGAGAAGAGGTGAAACCTGAAACCTTTCGGCACTTACTTTAGTGAATGCCCTGATCTTTGGAGGAGTAGCTTAAAATTACTGATTTCACTTGCAGTTGGGCACTGTTGGGTTCCCCAGCGGTATCACAATTAATTGTTGTTGACCATAGAAATCTGTTGTCCAGCAAACAATTTAAGTTACGCTAGGTTTCGAACTTTTCTACGCACATATCAGTAAGTACAAATCACTCCAAATGCTCGATTTTATGTTCAGCACCAAGCGAACTTTCACTTTACTCACTCACATCAGTGAAAGCCTCTACGCAATGATTGAGTGTCACTTTTCTCTAAACAAACCAACGGTACAAGAGTGCTGGTGTCTACACAGGGAGCACTTTTACCCCAAACAAGTGTCCTTTTCTATTGACAAATACATATGTATGCGTAGATTTACGGAGACAACCACTTACATGTACATATACACTATACATGCTTGAGCTGACCCGAGTACCATGCTTGACCTGTTATAGGCATTCATAAAGCTCGTTAAAAGGGGACGTCGGAACAGAGAGATAGGGCAGGTAGAGCGACAGACGAGCAGGCGAGGAACTGGCGAACTGGTTCATTGCAAACGGATGTACGAGTAATTGATTTCGTTGCCCAATGACTGCTTGAGCTAAAGTACAATGGTGTGCACTTGGTGCGATGATAATGTCAATATACACAAACGCAGAGAGGGAGAAACACACAGAGAGATAGATAGAGTGGGAGAGAGAGTAAAAGGGGTGAGAAGGAAATAGGACATTCCATGAGCTTAAGCTTACTTAGGTAGTGGAAAGTCGGGCAAGTCGCCAATGTTTTGTTACTGATTTGCCTTCACCGACCACTTATCTATGCGCGCACACACACAAAGCTCATAGTTTATTATAGGCTTTTGTTCTCACACGCACACACAATAACAACAGCACAGAGAGGCTTTTGCTGGCTTTTGTCTCAGTGAAAGGGCAAAAAGAAAAACAGTGAAACAATAACAAGTATCATTAAGTCTCGAGAAGTGCATGTGATGCCCGGTCCGTTTGATTGATCTTATAGTTGATATAGACAAACAAATAAAGCATGCACACATACAAACACATCTATACACTATGTATGTATTGGCTTTGGACTTTCACTTTCACGTTTGTGTCCTTTAGAAATTGTTTTTGTATTTCTTCTTCTTCTACTACTTTTGCTTCTTCTTATAAATATATTGTACTATGAACCGTTTGTTTGTTTGTTTTTAACTTTTATTCTTTGTGTAGGTGTGTGTGTGTGGGTGTGTACGTGGGTGTTTTAGTAATTGAACCAAATACGCTTATACAGTCGCTGATATCTGTGGTTTACACGTACGTACTCACCACGCCAAACGCTTGAATGTGGTCTCACTACTCTTGCTTCAATAGCGCATCCCTACCCCTCGCCGCTTGGTTTTGCTTTATTAAAATGTGTCAATCAAAAACCTACATACACGTACGCACATACAAACACACATCAGCTGGTTACCGGCACAGTGGTTGCACACTGGATGAGTGTGAGTCTTAAATTATTGAATATTGTGTAGTCCATTCTTCCCTTCTGCTCGTTGAAGGCTACCCTCGCATATCTTAAACCATCACAGCGAAAGTGATAGCGTTAAAAGTGCATAAGGGCCGGTATTCAGTTTACTTTTTGAACTACCATGAAAGCTTCGATGTTCCCCGCTATTCCCTGAAGATTAATCTGTATCCGAATAAATGTCTCTCATCATTTGTAATTTAGCTTTTGCTACAAGTTTCTAACCAATCACACCATGGAGTTACCTTAGCTGTCGTTTCCTCACGGCCCAGTCATCATCCACAGTTCGAATTTTAGTTAATAACTCAGTAGTTGCCCGACAGCGCTAATTTGGCCGTAGTTTCCTCGCTCGTGTGATAGAATAACAGACTTAATGAGGAAGCGTGTCTTAGAAAGTCCTCCATGCTGGTTCCTTCGAGTATTCTTTCCTAAATAAATGTATTCATGGAAGATTATATTGGAGCCACTTTGTGTGGGAGAGAAGCACCACTAAAGGTCGCATAAAGGTCATACTTTCGAACTCAAACAATTAAATCCGTTTTCCAGTACCTGGCAACCATGAAAAAGTCCTCTTAGATGTAAATTGGCGCTTTGTAACCGCTGAAGCGATTTTCGGCCGAGCTCCTCCTCCGATTTGTGGTGAGCGCCTTGATGTTTTTCCGACCAATTGAGGGACCTACAGTTTATACTAAGCCGCTTCCGAACGGCTGATGGTTTTTTTACGAGGAGCCTTTATTTCATGTCAGAAATGCACTCGGAGGGGTCGACATTCGCTGCCGAGGGGCGACCGCAATTAGAAAATTTCACTTAATTTTTAATTATCTATAACTTTTGGATGTTGCTCGTACCAGGATTTGAACCCGGGCTTCCCGAATGGCAGTACGGCCGCCAAAAAAGTGCTCTAAGTCCTCTTAAAAAGATTGTTTTACCAACAAATGAAGCTGTAGATCCCTCATTATTCCAAGCTGTTATATTTTTATGAAGAGCTCTTATTTCATATCAAAAATATATCCAGAGAACATTCCTTCGGAAAAATTTTATTCTTATTCAATAATTCCGAATGCTGGTTTGGCTAGGAATCCAACCCATGATCCTTCACATCGTAGGAAGAAGTGCTAACCACTCGGCTACCGCGGCAGTCAGATATATGGGAGCTATTTATTGCACTCTTGGATAATTGCAGGGTGTTCCAAGGCAGCTCCACTATTGAAGAGGTTGTTCAAAACATTGGAAAGGATATTTATGAAGCCACATCTTCTTCTTCAGTAATATTGAGGTATCAGGAGATGGTTGAACAGAACACACTATTCCAAGTTCGGGAACCTGGTCTTAGACACTTAGAGGAGAACTAGAGAACTAAACTGTTACGACCAAGCAGGTACTTTAGGATAAAGAACTAGTAGGTACTCTACTAATCCCAAAAAACTGCTACTCGGGTAGGTCAAAACTCGAGCTAATCAAAGCAAACTTGGTCAGATTGATGCCGAAGAAGGTCGAATGGCTTCTATTCCCTGAAAATAAGGAATCCTGTACGGACATTGTCTTACAAGAAAGCAAGTAGAAAGGTGCGGAACGCATTTCAGAAGATTCCTCCTACCAAGTTGCAGGAATTATCAGGAGGAAGCAAAGTTTACGCTAATCTGCATTACACTTGGGCATTTTGGAGTCGATTAGAGAGATATTCTTTGCTAGGTGGCAAAAATTAAAGTAAGCGGTCTAAAAAAAATTTATAAAGGAGCTTAAGTTGATCCAAAATGAGCCATAGGGTCAAAGCAAATTTGTCATGGTCACAATTGGTCTACTTCGGTCTAAACTATCAGCAAACACTTCTAACTAGCTATCTTAAGCTCTCTGTGACTGAGCATACGCAGGCTCTTTGGAGATGAAACTGTAGAACTATGAGAGGTCCCTTCACCATCTATCTTTACGCTTCTATTTGTATTTTTTGAGGTTCGAAAGATTCCACCGTAAAAATTTCCCAATGAAACGATCGCTGTACTAAGGATTTGATAATGAGATAGATTTTTCTATGCCGACTGTTCCTCTGTTCGATTATTTTAGCTGCAAGCAATAACACAATTTTCTTGAGTGTTTTCATCTAAAAAAATTGGAGCTACAGTGACGCCTTTAGTGGAAGATTTTGGTCGACCTTCTCGGGGTTCGTCCTTTACAGAAAAGTTTCCGGTCTGGAAACTTCGGAACCTTTTGGAAATAGTCTTTAAAGACGGTGCAATTGTTCCATATGCAATTTGGCATTCACTGAATACTTGTATTGGCTATAAATTACGCCGAAACCCGAAGAGAATCACATGGCGAATTTCTGTTTGCGTTGGTAGTGGAATTTCGTCTGACCTATCCTCAGCTATCTTGGGTTTTCCCCGACTCCATTTCAGCCGATCGTTCTAAAATTTGAATTGAAGACTAATAAAGTAATTGCAAAGGATTTGGTATTTTTAGATTAGAACAAAAACAAATTGAAAGTCACCAACTGCCCGAACTTTTGTTAATCTCCTCGTTTATACAGATATTTTTGTATCGGAAGTTTAAAATGAAATCAAACACGAATCAAGCACAAAAAATGTATGTCAAAACCTGCTCGCCAATAATCTTATGTATTGCATGTACAGTATATAAATACATACATGAGTGTATTTATTTTGTGTACTAGTTACCGCGAACTCTTGGCAGCAAGTTGTGATAGTTATAAGTACTCGTACATGAGCCCCATCCTTCCTCTCCTCTCACTTTGAGTGTGTGAGTATGCTTTTGATGCGGTTGTCGGAACCAACTTGACATCTTTGATGAAAGTCAATTTCAGCGGAAACACATGAAAAAAAAACAACAAAAAATATGCTCATGTATTCTTATAGCACATTAGGTAGGTGTTAACGGAGTTGGGTTAATGTGTGTTTTGGAAGACACTTTAGTCACAAGCGGTGGCCTAGAGGGTGATTGTGGTACTAAGATATCGAGGAAATTAAAACTTGGACTCTTCTTTGAGTTTTAATGCTCATAACTGGTAGTTTATGACCGTATAGCTTGTGAGGCTTATCCAATAAATGGAGGAACTTAAGGTCCGCCTGCAAATGCAGCTGATAAATTAATATTAGGAGCTCGTATTTCATATCAGAAATATAGTATATCCCAAGGGGATGACAATCCCTGCCGAGGGGTAACCAACCGCTTCTCCCCCAATTTGAGATGTACGTCCTGATTTTAAACCAAAACAATGCATTGGCTTGCAGATTTTAAGCCGCCACCGAACGACTGGTGAATTTGCATGAGATGTTCTTATTTCATGTCAGAAACACACTCGGCGGAGTTGGTATTCACTGACTGCATTTGGTCTTAAAACAAAGACTTAGTTCTATTTTCTTCAATGGATCTTCAGACCTAAGGGTTGTAGTATTTTTAATGATCAGAGCAATATAATCAACAGCGGAGATTGAATTTTAATACACATTCCGTGACAAATAGGTAAAAGAGACGACATGATCTTTTCACCTAGAGTGGTGTTGAAGTAACCGAACTCACATCCATTTCGGTTGAACGGCCAAGATTTAACCTTAATGGTCTAAGACTGGCTTTCTTTGAGTTTGTGGGGTAAGGGAAAGCTCAAAGCCGAATTCAATCTTCGTTCGACATCAGTTCAAGGACACAACTATGCTTTTCTTCTGGAGAGCAAAGCTTTCGGTCGAAAAGCAAAACAGTTCTAATGAGGAAGGATAAGAAATACTTGTAAGGCTGTTGTTGCGGAGCAGTCGAAGCGAACAGCTACTTCAGGCTTCACTAAGGTCTTTTGACAACCTCGCCCACCGCCAATTCACATTACTTCTTATTGAATATATGTGAAATTCAAACGAAAATTTTACTTTTTCGACTTTCCAATCAGTCCAAGTGTGAACTCTCTGAACCAGCAGAGGTAGTTCGATGGTTACCGCTCAAAAATTCTCCCTTATTGGAAGAATATAAGGAACCCTATCGATTATTACTTAGAATTCAGCTAGTCTTTCCCATATAAATAGAGTCTTTTCGCCTTTCAAGCCATCGAATGTTTATGAATAGAAAGCCTGGAGCTTACTAAACCGACACTCATTCAACTCAAAACAAAAGAAAACAAAAATAATGGAATAGATATTACTTTAACCACTAACCGACAATGGATTCAACCGGTTTTGCAGTGAAAAGTAGGTTCACATCCTTCATAAAAGGATACATTTGACTGTCTCTACACTAAGCTCTGATTCGGAGTATGCCTTCATTGGGGACTACTTTAAAACCAACCTAATATTGAAACATATTCTAATGCATACATATCAAACTGATATATATAATATACACATATTTACTATTTTTTTTTTATGTTTACATATATATATTGGTATAAATATCAATATGTATGATCGTATGTACATATGTGTTTGATTCATAGATTGCAAATCCACTTCGCATGCATCTCAAAACTTCACTTCACTTCACTTCACTTGGATGACACTCTCAGTCAATTGAAGTCAAGTTTACTTGCCACACAAACTCACACAACTCACCAACATGCCAATATGCAACTGTCACGCGTGACACACTTCGAGTAATTGGCATAGCGCGGCATGTGGAGCGTTAAGCGATTTCCTTTGATTTTTCGCAACACAATTTCAAAATTTTCATTATTCCTTTCCACGAATGGATTTATTGGATGTATTGTGAGTGTGTGGGTGTGTGTGCTTTGTATCAGGAAATGGTCGTTCGGTAAATATTTCCGTTGATTAAAACAGTTGAGGAATGCGCTGGAGGGGATTAAATTTACTGATATACAATACAAACCACAGTGTGTTTGACAACAAAATCGTAAGGAGGGCGTTAATATTGTAGTTTGTGTTTTTTGAGAGAAAGTGGACTCACTTTATTTCTGAATATAACAATTCGTTAGAAGTTTATCAATGGGTATACATCGGCTTATTCGAAGGGAGTTGGTCTATTTTGAACATTTTTTCAGATATAAAAAAATAAAATTTTTTCAAACCACAATACCTACTGTCCTCAAGATAAGCATTTAAAAATGAATTTCTGAAATTTTAAGAGATAATTTTAGTCATAATTCCGCCAATGTGGTGTCAAATCCGGTGATCCCTCGAAAAAAGGTAACAGTAGAACTCATGATAGGATATCCAAAGTGAAAACGAAATCGTGTTTCAGTTAATATCATAAACTGAAACTTAGACTAAGGAAAATAAAGAAAATAAAAATTTTATTTTTAGTAGATTTTTCTTACAAAAAACACACAATTTGGGCAAAATTCGTTCATCATTTTTTTTAATATTTGTAATTGAAAAAAAAAAATCTTCCTCGTGAATTGTATCGCGCAGAACCGTGAAAATTTTTCAAATTTCATCAAGATCGATTGAGAAGTTTTCCAGAACTTTTAACAAAGGACTTTGAAAACCTTTGAACACGCACCTTCCCAAGGCTGTATCTCAGAAGCTTTTCTTACGATAGACTTGAACGGTTAGTTTCTTACTTTACTGGCGTAGACACAGCTAACGCGATTTTAGCCGAATTTATAACATCACGTCATTGGATACCCAGTAGAGCCAGGTCCTTCTCTACCAGGTCTTTCCAACAGAGTGGAGGTCTTCCTCTTCCTCTGCTTGCACAGGCGGGTACTGCATCGAAAACTTTCAAAGCTGGAGTATTCGTATCCATCCGGACCACATGACCTAGCCAGCGCAGCCGCTGTCTCTTCATTCGCTGAACTATGTCAATGTGGCCGTAAATTTCATACAGCTCATCACTACATCGGCTGCGTATTCGTCGTTCCCAACTCGTAAAGGACCGTAAATCTTACGACTCATCAGTTGTTGACATTGTCCATGCTTCCGCACCATATAAGAGGACTGAAGTTCCTCAGAGTTTGGTTTTCGTTCGTCGAAAGAGGACTTCACTTTTCAATTTCCTACTCAGTCCAAAGTAGCACCTGTTGGCAAGAGTGATTCTGCGTCAAAGCTGACATTCTTATTGGTGTTAATACGGGTTCCTAGACAGACGAAATTATTTACGACTTCAAAGTTATGACTGTCAACAGTGACGCGGGAGCCAAGTCGCGAATGCGATGACTGTTTGTGTAATGACAGGAGATACTTCGCCTTGTCCTCGTTCACTACCAGACCCATTTGCTTCGCTTCCCTATCCAGTCTGGAGAAAACAGAACTCACGGCGCGGTTGTTGAGACCAATAACGTCAATATCAGCATAAAAATTGTACCTTCTCTATTCAGCTCTGCTGCTCGTATTATTTTCTCCAGCAATAAATTAAAGTAGCCACACGATAAGGAATCACAATGTCTGAAACCCCGTTTGGTATCAAACGGCTCGGAGAGGTTCTTTCCAATCCCGATGGAGTTTTTAGTGTTGCTTAAGGTCAGTTCATCCTTTAAATATCAGCTTAAGGCTCAATAGACTATCCTCCAGTTAAGTTATTCATTGCAAGAAGTCTATATCTGAACTTAAGATTTCCATAACTTGCTAACACCGAGCACTTCTGATTTTCCTTCAAAGTGCACTTAGCACGAAAGCAACTGCTGGTAAGGGAAATGAAATATCTTGCTCCCCGACTGCATGCCTAATGTTCTTCTTCTTATAAATTGGCTTCAATTCGAGATACCATTTGAAGTCTGTTAGTTCTCCACCTAACGCTTCAGAAGAAACTGCGTGACGAAATAACCTAACGAGCGCAGTCTTTGTCTCTTTATACGTTGTCAATGCCGCCGTATAACTCATACAGTTCATTGTTCCATTGCATGCGGTATTCATCGTTTTCAATGTGCCAGGGACTTTCTGCAAAACCTTACTCTCGGAAACTCCCAAAGCCGACACAGCGGATTTAGACAAGGTCCACTTTTTCTCAATCCTATTACTGATCCATGGATAGACCAAATTATCTACGACATCAAAATTATGACAGAAAATAGTATAGTGGAGAAAGTAGGACTACCGGCAGAAGCTAGTCGATGTTCATTCTAATAGAAGATTGCCACCTTGTCAGAATCTGTATATGTTACCGAACAGCGCGGGGAGGCTCTTCTTAATTTTGTATTGATTTTTTATCACGTTCTTTTCGAAGATAACTGATGAATGATGGACTTATCAGCTCTAAAGTCACACACAGTTCGTTGACGGCGGGCTTTAATCTTTAACACAATACGCCGGAGAGAACCTTATATGGCTTTCATTCGATCAAATTCTGCAAAAAAAGGTGATGCCTGCACATCCTTGTCAGTTCTTCTGCGCTTTAAATTTGAATAGCTCACCCAGCGAGCCATAGGCTCTCACCACTTTATTATTCTTTAAGCGGCCAATCGCTATCGGACTTTGTCATGTAAAGCAACATCTTTTCCACCGTGAACGATTGAAGAAACTACATATAGCCCAGTTGAGCAATAATTAAGATCAGTCGAAAAATATTTAAGGCTCGGAATCATAAATGATCTCTTCTTGCCCATTCCAGACTTCTCGAAAGTATTTTGAGTATTTGAGGCAGCTCTATTTAGTGGTAAGATTTATTTAATTTAATTTTCCTCAGTTGCCCAAACACAATAAAGTCGCCTAGGCGGCATCGAAAATGTGTCAACAGAAGGTATTCGGAATCTAGCCACATCAAGCGTCCTTAGCAATTCTTAGAAAGAATCCTTTTCTTTTATAAATATAAGTATGTTGGCGCACTGAGAACTCCAAACCACATTGAATTAAAATTCTCATCAATTTGAGTTTTATTTCGGCTTTCTGAGTCTACTATGAGCTTGAAACCGGTTTTGTAAGATTTTTTTTGCATAACTACATACATATGAAGATCGGCGTTTACTATCTTTCTGATGAGCTTACCAAAGGTTTCTTTAGTTTAGTATGTTTTTGCCAGATTAATTGGTTCCTGAAAAGTCTTTTTTTCTTACCATTTTCATATTACGGTGATTCTTCATTTTCTTTTTACTACTTAGTTTCAACTCAGAAAATAGTTGAGTCTCACTCCATCGGCCATCCGATATGTCACTTACGTGTATCTGAAATTTTTGTCAATTCGAAACAGAGTCTTTGTCACAGATCTTAAAATAGCCTTAGGCTTCTTTGTGTTAATTAACAAATCATATGGGTACTCTGGATGAACTCTTTTCAACCTCGCCACAAACCTTAAACCCTTTTCAATTGCTAAGAACCTCACCAGTCATTCTGAAACGCCTTCTTTCAACTTTAGTATTTGCGTCACCATCTTATGAAAGAAGACGGTCGAACTTCTCGTTCGTGGCTGTATCGCAAATGTTAAGTAGGTTACACAAAGAAATCTGCTCGATGGGTACCATGAATTTTAAATGAGGCCCAAAAAGAGGCTCGAATGCATTTCGTTAGTCTACCAACTTTAGTAAAGTCGTTACTGGTGATGAATCTTGGTTCTATAAGTACGATCTGGAAACCAAACAACAATCCATGGTATGGAACCCAACAGGACCAAACCCACCCGTAAAATCTAAGCAAAAAAAATTGCAAAAATCAGCAGCAAAAGTAATGATGTCGGGTTATTTCACCCGATCTAATATCGTAGTTGCTATTCCACTGGGAAAGGTCACAGGGTCAGATGGTAACTGGAAAATGGTACACCGAAGAGTGCATACCAAAAGTTTGCAAAAAGTTCTGAGAAACAACACGCCCTCCCACGCTGCTGAAATAATGAGTAATTTTATTGCGATCTCTGGGATCGAAGAAATACCTTCCAGCACGATATTCCTCGGATATTGCACCTTGTGATTTCTGGTTATTTCTAATATTTAAGAAAAAATTAATAGGAAAGGTCTTTAATAGCAATGAGGGATAATTAATGCGGTTAATGCTGAACTTGATAAGCTTAAAAAGCAAGATTTTGAAGACTGTTTTCAGAAGTGGATCTATAGGCTTAAGAAATGCATTGAATTCAATGGTGATTACGTAGAGAAGATAAAAAAAGACAAACTTTTGTTAATACTCTGGTATATAATTCCGTAGATCTGTTTTAGCTTAAGGCTCTTAACTGACCTATGATAGGCTTAACGAAGTAGAATAGCCTAGTAACTGCTATAAGGTCATTTAGGGCTATCTTCTATATAAACATGACTATCCTTCACAGCCTGGTATGAAGGAGCCTTTCAATGCTAAGTGCCTATAACCATATTGTAGCATCAGTACCATAAAAAAGTATATTATTTGTATTAGTTTCTTGTTCTTCGTTTTTCTGTATCTTTCTTTGTTTGCCCTCGTATTTACATATAATCATCAAAAGCGTCTTTTGCCTTAAGACGCAGTGTTATCCTTCAATTGAGTATAGATTATTATCTTAAGCAAGTTTTTGCAGAAATTTCATTAAGCGAATGATATGAAAATTTCGCTACTTGTGTTGCCCTACCGATATACGAGTACATGCCCTACAGGAAAATTTACAAGTTGTGCACTGGAATGATACGAGTTTGCAATTTTACACTCATTAGTTCATATCTTCAAACATTTTCCTTTAAGAGCGAGGGGTTGATGTTTTTAATACGATGATATGCTAGGAAATGTCAATTGTACTATAGTACATCAGTTTCATACTAGTTAAATACTAGTTTATTTATATATAATATAATATGCGTTTTGAAACTGCTGAGGCAATTGTCGACCGAGATCCTCATCCGATTTGTGGTTTTGCGTCTTGATGTTTTTTCCAACAAATGCAGGGACGTATAGTTTATATTCGTACTAAGCTGCCTCCGAACGGCTGATGGTTTTTTATAAAGAGCGACACTCGGAGGGGTTGACATTCCCTTGTCGAAGGGCGACCGTGATAAGAAAATTTAACTTAATTTTTTATTTAAATTAAAGGTTATATCCACTTTTAATTTTCAAAAAATCTATTTCTTTATTCCACTTTTCGAATGCACATAGGTATATTTGAGAATATTTCCCGAAAATCTGAAATTGATCCGACAAACAGCCTCAAGGACATGCTCGTATCATTAAGGACATCTCGTGGCGTCCGAAAATAGGCGAAGCGCAAGGCGGACTATTTTAACTGTAAATGGTTCGCAAAACCTTTAATTGCGTTTTTCTCGAAACGCTGTTTTCAGAGTTGGTTAGGAAGATTTCTCTGAAACGACTGAGCCGAACAACTTAAAAATTTCGCACGACATTTTAATATATATTTCTTAATCAATGATGGAAGCATTCGTTGCTTTTCTTATTTCATCAAAAGAAAAAAGCAGCTGAAGCTCACCCTTGGCTGGTAGAAACTTCTGGTGAACATGCTCCAGTGATTAGAACATTTGAGACATGGTTTCGTCAATTTATAAGTGGAGATTTCGATTTGACAGACAATGAACATCCTGGTGCAGCGAAAAAGTTCGAAGACGAGGAATCCAACCCAAACGCAACAAAAATTGGCAGAAACACTACATGTGACTCGAGGAGCAATTTGCCAACGTTTAAAAGCCTTGGGAAAGATCCAGAAGTATGGAAAATGAGTGCCACACCAGCTGAACGATAGACAAATGGAAAATCGAAAAGTCGTTTGTGAAATGCTGCTTCAACGATTCGAAAGGAAATCTTTTCTGCATCGAATTGTCACGGGGGACGAAAAATGGATTTATTATTATGTTAATTGAGAACCCGAAGCGAAAAAAATCATGGCTTTCCTCTGGTGAAGCTGGCCCATCGACTGCAGGGCCGAATCGCTTTGGCTGTAAGACAATGCTCTGTGTTTGGTGGGACCAGTGTGGTGTGGTGTACTACACGTTGTTAAAACCAGGTGAAACGGTGAACACGGATCGCTACCGACAACAAATGATCAATTTGAATTATGCGTTGATCGAAAAACGGTCGGAATGGGCCCGAAGACATGGCAAAGTTATCTTGCAACATGACAACGCACCGTCTCATACTGCTAAACTGGTGAAAGACACATTAAAAACACTTAATTGGGAAATATTATCGCACCCGCCGTACTCTCCAGACCTCGCCCTGTCCGACTATCACTGCTTCGCTAATTTTGAAGAAGTCCAAAAATGGCTCCTCGAATGGTTTGTCTCGAAAGAGAGAAAGGTTTTTTGGAATAATTTGCCTGAGAGATGGGCAAAATGTGTAGAAACCAATGGCCAATACTTCGAATAAAAAAATTTTGAGATTCCTCTGAAAATTAAATTTTTACTTTAACGAAAAAACCGGCAAATTTCAACTAACACACCTGGTAATTTCGTTTTTTAAGCCACTTTGAAGTGTAGAATTTCTCACAAAAAATTATAATTTTTTTTTGAAGCCGCCATTTTGTCAAAAATCAAAATTTTTCCTATTCCTTCGATCATTACCTGTATTCATCTAGTATAAGAATAATTTGTTTTGGTTTTCGGGTTTCAGATAATTTGAAGCAGAAATATCTTCCTCACCGTCAGACAGCTTTTTTTTTTTTGGAGGCGCTTCTGGAGATCGACTACAGGAACAAGAGGATCCTATATTTTTTAAAATGATTGTTAAACTACATTAAATTCTTTCTATTTTTTTATATTTTTTTCTATTAATTTATAGCATAAAATGCCTCTCAAGAAAAAATTATCAATTAATTTTCTATAACTTTTGTAGGTTTGTCGTACCAGGATTTGAAACCTGGCCTTCAAAATGGCAATACTAACCATTAGGCTACCGCAGCCACGGCATGTCGAATTTCTACTTAACAGAATAAATACAAAAATTTGCCTAAGTAAGATTCGAACTGTAAAGCTGGTGACTGACAGTGATAAATCAAAGTCACTCGACTTTCATAACACTGCGAAAAGTAACGACAAACTGCGCCCTACAAGAACGCATATCAGGAAATGAGACTCACCCGTGGTGTACTAAAAATTAGCACAACTCACCACTCTGGTGTGATGGTGAACAATTTCCTACTTAGCTGTGATTGTTATATTTTGACTACTGGGTACTACGTTCCCACATTAAAGCGATGACGAACGGAAATAGCTGTTAATACAAGACTTTGACGCAGACAAAGCAGCAACAACTAAACATTTACAACACACACCAACTAACGAACACAAACCTCAAGCTGACGGCAAACGCTAAAGTCAACGGCAAAAACAGCTGATTTCCGTAGTGTTGGGGAAGAAAGAGACACGAAAGATGCATTATGGCTCTGAAAATCAACCAGTTCAACTTGCTGCCTTGCTGCCTGCAATGCTATGCAAATTCATGGCTGTCGGTAGCTGCAATTGGCTGCACACACAGAGGCAATACATATATTCGTACATACACTAGAGCTTGAGCGCTAAGCTGTTTGTGCGCTTTTTCTCACTTCCCAATCATCATTATGCGCACAATAAGTAGAATGATGATGTTATTGATGAGCTGTATTATGCTTACTATGCGCTGGCTGTGGTCCAGCCAATTTGAAAATCATCCGCATTGATGGATTTCCGATATTTAGCCGCAACTTTGATGGAGCTCAAAGGATGAGACTTTTTTTCTTTCTCTCTTTCTCTCTCTCTCTCTATCTCTCTACTCTTCCTCTACTCTCTCAAAGTGAATTTTGTCTTAGCTTCCAGCCTCATCTACTCATTAGCATTTATTCTTACATCATCTCTCCACCAGCTCCACCTCACCTCATTCACTTAACATTTGGCCCTCTCTCTTTTGGCACTCTTACGCTGACGCTGCTCAGCACGCTTATCAGCTAAGGATATAAATTAGCGGTTTTAAGGATTTACGTAGAATTCAATGAACACCGTTGACCACCGCATTACTCTCCGCAAAACTCGTACTCGCCCGTGCCATTAGTCTTTTGTCGCTGCTTACGCTTTTGGTCTTATTCAAATTACTCGGAGCGACATGCAACATGCCTTGGCTTGTGCTCAATGTAAATTGCAAACGTTTTAAAACTTTTACTAAGCTGCTTAGCGAAATGGTCCGTCAACCAAAATTACCGCTAAATGACTTTTCGATAACAACAAAGGCGATCCTTTGTCTTTGGTTCACACACAGCGAAGTCCTTGGCGTTGGAAGTGTGTGCATATGTAATTACTTACCACGAAATTGTACGTTCATGCAATATGTATGGTATGTATGTATGCGTGTAATTCAAGCTTAGAGTTGGATGAATGGAGAATGCATTCATTATATAAGCAGAATAATCGGCTAAAATCATTTTTCTCTGTTATTGTTTGAGGGTTTATGTGAGTGAAGGACGAATTAAGTGATTTCAATCAATGCAATGTGTTAATTGATGCCCAACAAAGCTGCAGCAAACTTCGTACTCCCCACTATTGAATTAACTATACAAATCCTTTGGAAATGCAGAACTAATTTTGGGGTTTTATATATGATCGAGAATAGTCCTACATAAACCAGAAATCTGCTGGTCCTATCACCGCAAGAGCTGCTATGGAATGCCGGGTTCGAGGTGAGTTTACACACTGGATGAAGTAATCATTTCATAGTTCGCCTGTCGGCAGGGAATCTACTTAAGTCTCGTAATAAAAGCACCACATAAAACTCCATCAGTCGTTCGAAGGCGGCTTAGGACTAACTATAGGTACCACCACTTCATGAAAAAACAACAAGAGGCACACCATAAATTGTAGGGAGAGCTCTACCGGGTGTATGCATTAATTCGTGCGGTTTTTTTTCGAAAAAATTAAGACGTTATTGTGAAAATATTGTTATACATTTAATGTTCAAAGTATTGCCCATTGGATGCTACGATGTTTGCCCATCTTTCTGGCAGTTTGTGGATCCCATCCCAAAAGAACTTCTCCGGCTTGAAGGTCAAGAAAGAATCGAGCCAATTTCTGATACCCTGTTCTGAAGTGAAGCGTACTCCGGTGAGAGCATTCTTGATTGGGCTTTAAGGCGGGTGAGGTAGACCCACCCACAGTTTTCCAAATAGTTTTTAACTGGCCTTGCAACATGTGGCCGAACGTTGTCATGATGAAAAATTATTGATTCGTGTCCGGTCGCATATTCTGGTTGTTTTTCCGCGATGGCTTTTTTCAAACGAATAAATTGTTTTCGGTTTAGGTCCCCATTGATCGTCTGACCCAATTTCAATAGCTCATAACAGAGCCCACCCTTGGGGTCCCTCCCACCAAATACATAGCATAACCTTGGCACCATGGATATTCGGCTTTGCCGTGGATGTCGATGGTTGGCCGGGCTTCACATTGGATCTCTTGGGCTTTGGGTTATCATAATGAATCCATTTTGAATCGCCAGTGACACTCCGATGCAAAAATGACTTCTTTTGGTGGCGTTGAAGCAACATTTCCAACATGCAGAATGAACCCTTTCTTTCTGGGCTTGATGTTTTACCTGCGTAAGGTTATGAGTCAGCTCCTTCCTCTGCGTTTTGTTGCTTTTTAAGCGTTTCGCTTTTATTTTTAGGACTGAGCATTGCTCCTGAACAGTATGGTGAGCCGAAAAAACTTCAAAAAAAGTGGTGCGTGGTCGTCCTTTTGGCTCAGCCGACGTGTTTTCGAAATCACTATGAACGGTTTGGTATATTGCCAAGTACTTCGGCGTCAATTTTATTTGCGCTGCGATCCGAGGTTGAATTTTGACTGATCTTAATATTCACCTAGTTCGTTGAGGACTCAGTGAAATAAAGCATTTCGCTAGCCCAAAAATGATAAGGGATAGAAAAAGGACGCCCGCGGTAGGGTCTCAAGAAGAATTATAGGTCAGACAGCTAAGAAGTATCTGCCTATTTTCTTCTTGTTTTCAGAGTTCAATCCCAGTCTAGCATCGTTCATTCGTTTTGGCCTACTCACTGGAAATACTTCTTCCAATTAAGGCTGAATTTAATTTAATGGTAAAAGACACGGTTATTATCAGTCCAAAGTGTTACAAAGTGTTCAAAGACGAACCCATCGCTGCCTGAATGCAATACAGTGACTCGTCCGAATTTCCAAAAATTTGGTGGTGTTTCGTCCAACCTTTCCCTATTCGGGACGCTGATGAAGCTCATGTAAATATCTCCATAATGTCTAAAACGTTTGTGTGGTTTGCTGCCAAGACTGGCACCTAGAGCTGTTGCTAAAGATTCACCAATTAACAAATGCCTTGGTGTTAGAGAAGCTAAGTCTTGCGAATCTGAACTTTTGGCAGAAAATGGATGGGAGTCAGGTACAGCTCCGATTTCTGCCAATAATCCCTGGGTAGCTTCAACGGTTAATAAGCGAGCGCCTATCACACGTCGAAGATGGTACTTTGCAGCCTTCATTGCCTCTTCTAAACAATTAGCGCAGGGATGATAATGGGTTACAGTTATTGGTTATTAATTGCTTGTCATGATGATCAGACGAAAAGAGTGTCATCTGATTCAATAATCACCTTCTCCAACGTGCAAGTCTTATGAAGTAGTCCATTTGTAAGCTCGGAATACAATCAGTGGATCCCTTTGCCCTTCTGCCACTAACTGTACTGAAATCATGCTATGCGCTGTTACTCGTATTGTTAAGCCTACTTATTACGAATGCATTAGTAGACCTCGACCAAATGGAGAACTCTTGCCGAGAAGTGTGCAGCGTGATTTCAATATACACAACCGAACAGGAACTGCAGTGTTTTCCAAGCATCCAAAAAAGCTCTCTTCTCATTGAAGTCAATAGCCCAATGCTTTCGCCATCTTTAATAAAACTTTGCAATCGCTGCTTGCAGTTCATTTCAAGCACTACGTTGCAATGCCCGTGTTTTAGTCCAAGCTGTGGACAAAATTTCGAGTCCAGCTCTCACGATCTGAACCATCATACTTTCTGAATTTGATGGTCGATCCTAGTCCTTCCCACAATACGCTCGATGTAACCTTACCATATATGCGATATAGGGAAGCTGATCCCACGGTGATTGGCGCAGACCATGAGGTCCTCCTCCAGCCACTTTGCTGCTCTCTAAGCGGGCAATCGAAAGAATTTACCATTAAGAACTAAATCTTATATTCAATCCTGTTTTTCCATTAATTTATTTAAATGAATGAAATCAAAAAGTATTGGTAAAATAGTGAAATTCAAAGAAGAAGAAGACTCTACTAATTAAAGAGAACAAAAGATATATCCCTCATTTAACCAAAAAAAAATTTAATCTTTCAATTTCGCTCATCATAAGTACACACATACATACACATGTACATATTTTTACAACTCATTAACTTGGATGAAACTAATATTAATAGCGACATACCCCCAATTGTGGCATACCGTTATAAATATATGACTTTCCACGAAACATTTGCATTGGAAAATTAATACTTTCATTTACATAAATTATTTAATTAAGGTGTCTTTAAGAAAGACAGCAACAAAAACCTACATCAAAATGAAGGAAAAGCATATGGACACTATATATGTAATTATGTGCGTGTGTATGTATGCTTAGTTGAGTTTTCTTATATGTAAGTAAATATATATGTTTCGAAAAATGTCCTTTATCAACATTTGTTGGGCTTTTATTGTATTTTGCATAAAAATAGACACACCAAAGTGGTTAGCTGACAGCCAGACCGCCATCAAGAGCTGTGCATAAATTCAAGTGTTATACATATATGTATATGGTATGTATAGACATAAAAATGATGTCCGTATACGCGCGCAGACAGACAGTTCAAATGTCAGACATTTAAGTTGTCAAAATTTGTATTTACCAACGGTTTGAACAATAAACCGTCTGTCAATCGAATTCAATAGTGACGCAGGGAGTTATATTATACTACAAGCGTGTATACAAGCATACATATTGTATAATATGCACATATGTAGAATTATATAAAATATATCTAAGAACTGGCATGAGTAGTTTCTTATTTGCATATGTATGCCACACCACACACACTCTTATTGATATTAATAAGCTGCCACAGCTGGTATTTACAATAAACTGACTTGCGTGTTCGAATATGCGCCTAAAATGCGGCAACGAAGCAAAAATTTAACCCAATTCCTATTATAGACCTTAATCATTTAGCATATTTTTCGGGCATATTGTATATACATACATACATACATTCATAGCCGTGTGTGTGTGTGTGTGTAAATAAAATAAAATATAATTCTGTCCTTTTTTACGACAACACTACTACTGCTTGTAAAATGAATATTACAAGCCACAACAACAACGATAACAATAAACGACTGTATGGTAAGTATTCACAATGTAAGTGTCATAATTTATTGCGTTGCATAATTAGAGGCGTTGCGACCCAATAAAGGATGGTGTTTTTTGCTGAGCAATGCTTTTAACTTTTAGTTGGTAATTTTTCAAAACGAATTTGTTAACCCTTAACGCGTTTGTCTCATTCTTTTCCAACGCTATTCATACCCAGTAATTGGTTTGAGTTGCTTTTTTTTTGCCTTTTTTCTTTTTATTTCAAATACCGCTTAGACTTTGACCAATGGCTCTTATGTCCGCTGTAACGAGAATTTAGATTAATAAAAATGTATATGAACACCACACAAACATATATTTATCTGCACATACAGCCATGTGTATGTTTCCGTATATATGAATGCGCCTATGGGCATACCTTTCATTCGCTGCGGCTTAACGCTTTGAAAGCTTGTAGCATATTTCCTAATTAACCATATTCCGGTTGATGTTCAAACTCAAGCTGAAACACGAGGCAAATGCAAATCCACACATACACATATACATGCAAACATATCCAAGTAAGTACTAATATATAAAGGGTGGCCCAATAACATTCTAATAAAATATTAAATGAAAATTTAATTAATAAATTAAAATAAAATAAAATAAAATAATTGCTATATTTAATAAAATAAATAAAATAAAATAAGAAAAGAAAGAAATAACAATCTATAAAAATTGAATGAAATAAATTTCAATTAACTTAATTAAAAAGAACTAAAATAGAATGCAATAAAATAAAATGATTAAGATAAATAATATAAAATAAAAAAATTAAGTAAAATAGATTAAAATAAAATACAATAAAATGAAAGAAAGATTAAATTAATTTTTAAAATATTTTTTTTATTATAACTGAAAATTAACAATACAATTGTTATTTTTATTTTTTATTATTTTACGGCTCAAATATTTTTTCTTTAATTTTCAATTTAATAACTTAATTATTAAATTAATTTAAATAATATCAAATAAAGTTAAATATCCTTCTTAACATAAAGTAAATTAAATAAAAATACATTATCTCAAATAAAATAACACAAAATGCATAAAAATAACATAGACTTCGAAACTGAAAATAGCGAATTAAATTAAAAAAAAATTAATTAAAATATATAAATAAAATAAAGAAATTTTAAATAAACATTTTAAATAATATAAAATTATAAAAAATAACATAAAATAACTTAAAGAAAACATAAAACAAATTGAAATAAATAGAAGTTTAATTTAATTAAATAAAATAAAATGAAATTAAATAACATAAAAAAATTTAAAATAAGAAATTAAGTAATTAAAAAAACTTATTCTAGTCTAAAAAAAAGTAAAACTACACAAATTAAATATATGGAATAACACAATTTGTAATAAGGTAAGGCCAAAAAAAAAAATAAAGTTAATTAAATGAAATTGAAAAAATAAATTAAAACAACTTAAAATGAGTTAAAAGAAAATATTGTTGAAAAATTAAAACAAAATAAAGCTAATTAAAATAAAAGAATACAAAAAAAAAACAAATTAAATTAAGTAAAATTAACTAAAATACGTTAAATTAGGTTTACAACAGTAAAAGAAAAAAAAATAATTAAATTAATTTTAAATAAAAAATAAAATAAAAAAAATTTATTGAAATATAAAAAAACATATTAAATAGCATAAATTAAATTAGATATCATTACATAAAATAATGAATAATATGGTAAAATAAAATAAATAAAAAACTAAATTTAATGTTGTTAAATAAATTAATATTTTTTTATAATTGACGCTTTGAAACCGCTGAAGCGATTTGCGGCCGAAAATTCATAATTAATAAAAAGTAAAATAATATATAATAAATAATATACATATAAAAAAAATTAAAAAACCTAAAGTGCAATAAAATAGACTCACACAAATTTATTGTTTATTATTTTTATAGTGAGCTAAAAGGCCTGGTTTATTTGTATGAATTGAATATTTTGTTATACAACAAGAAAAAAATGATAGAAATAACAGCTGTTTCAGAGATCACCACTAATTAAATTAAGTAAAAAAGCTAAACTATCGTAAAATAAAACAGAATAATAAAAAATTAAGCAAAATGCAATAAAATAACGTAAAATATAATAAATTAAAATAAAATAGATAAAAATAAAATAAAATAAAATAGTATAAAATAAAATAAGTTAAGAAATTATGATGGAAATAAAATAAATTAAAGAGTAAAAAACCAAGACAAAAGTAAAATAAAAAAACAAAACGAAATAAATTAAAATAAAATTAAAAAAATTTAAAAACTAAAAATATATTAAATTAAATCAACTAAATTAAAACGAATGTAAAATAAAAATTTAAGTAAAACAAATAAAAGTGTAATAAAAAAACTAGATTAAATTAAATAAATTAAAACGAGAGTGAAATAAAAAATAAAGTAAAATAAATAAAAAATAAGGTTATATTAAATAAAATGTAATAAAGTAAAACGAAAGTAAAATAAAATAAACAAAAATATAATAAAAAAATTGTAAAGTAAAATTATATGATATTAAATTAAATTATATCAAATAAAATGAAATACAATAAAACAGAATAAAATATATAAAAACACAACAAAAAATTTAATTTAAAATACGAAAAAACACATACATAAATAAAATAAATTAAAAAACGCACTATAATGATGTTAGAAAAATTAAATTAAACTCGACTAACGTAAACCAAAATAGGACAAAAATATGTAGATAAAAATATATGAATAAAATGAATTGAAAAGTATTAAAATAAATTAAGTTAAAATGAAAGAAATGAAATTAAACAAAGCAGATTGAAATTTATTAAACAAAATAATATGAATTCCAATAAATTATAACTAAAGATAAAATAAGGTAAAATAAAAAGTTAAAACAAAATAAAATAAAATAACACAAAAAAAAACAATATGAAATAAATAGGAATATTTTGTTTCTTAATTTAAAATAAAATAAATTTATAAATAAAAATAAAAGAATATAATAAAAATAATAATAAGAATTTAAATTAAAATAAATTTAAATAAGATAAATGAAGTGTAATAAACTTCAATATAAAATAAAATAAATTAAAAAAAAAAGTGAAATAAAATATATAATATTCAACTAAGCAAAATTAAATACAAAAATAAAATAAGACAGAATCAAATAAAACAAAATTAATTAAAATTTATTCAACTGCCATCTGGCGGAACCCGATCGGACTTATACAACGCAAGATACAGATAAATAACGCTATCTATTGGGAAAATAATGGATTTCTTTTTGCTACACCAATATTTATATTTTCTCATCTGACGAGAGACTCTCGAACGAGAGACGCCCCTTTTGATGATGACACTTGCAAATGTTTTAAGGACTACGATTTCAGGGCAAGCACCTGGAATATCCGGTCCCTTAATTGGGAAGGTGCACCTGCCCAGTTGGTTGATGTTCTCATAAAGATAAAGGCAGACATCACCGCCGTCCAAGAGATGCGATGGACGGGACAAGGACGGAAGAAGGTGGGGCCTTGTGAGACTCCGTCGCCGAGTACTGGCATTCACTCCGGTGGATGAACGTCTCGTCACAATCCGCATCGAAACAAAATTCTTTAACACCACTCTCAGTTGTGACCACGCACTGATGAAAGAGAAGGATGACTTGACTAAAGATACCTTTTACGAGCGCCTCCAACACACTTATGATCACTCCCCCGCCACGACGTCAAAATTGTACTTGGCGACTTCAACGCCAGGGTGGGCAAAGAAGGTATTTTTGGAACGACTGTTAGAAAATTCAGCTTCCACGACGAAACATCCACAAATGGGCTGAGGCTAATCGACTTCGCCAGGGAAATATGGTTGTCTGTAGCACAAGATTCCAGCATAAGAAAATCCACCAAGCTACTTGGCTGTCTCCAGATCGAAAAACTCTCAACCAAATCGATCATGTTTTGATAGACGGAAGACATGTATCCAGTGTTTTAGATTTGCGTACGTTCCGAGGTCCTAACATTGACTCGGATCACTATCTTGTCGCAGCGAAGATACGGACGCGCCTCTGCGTATCGAAGAACGCCCGTCAACAAACAGAAGGAAGGTTCGACGTTGAAAAACCGCAATCACAACAGACTGCCGAATAGTTTTCTACTCGACTTGCACACTTGCTCTCCAAGAGCACTCATCAGCAACTCGGTATAAGGGAACTTTGGGACGATATTTCAAGCTCCCTACGTGCAGGTGCTAACGAAACTATTGAATTTCGTAAAGGTCGCAAAAACAGCTGATACGATGAGGACTGCCTTATCACAGTGGAGAGAAAACAGACTGGCTACCTCGCAACCTTGCGATCGACCACAAAACGTGCGGGGTGGGGCAGATACCAAGAGCTGAAGAGGGAAGCAAGGCGCGTCTGCAGACAAAAAAAGAAAGAGGCCGAGGTGCGCGAGTATGAGGAGCTTGAGAAGCTGGCTGACAAGGGTAACGCTCGAAAATTCTATGAAAAGATACGGCGACTTACAGAAGGTTTCAAGACAGGTGTTAACACTTCTAGGACCGAGAGTGGTGAGCTATTGGCGGATGCCCAGATTATACTGAATCTATGAAGGGAACACTACCCCATCCCGCTGAATGGTAGTGAAAATGAAACACCAATTGATTACGATGGAAAAGTTGTTCCATTACCCGATTATGAAGAAGTCCGAGTAGCAATCGGCCGCCTAAAAAACAACAAAGCGGCAGGGACCGATGGTTTACCGGCCGAGCTATTCAAATACTGCGGTGAAGAGCTGATACGGTGCATGCATCACCTACTTTGCAAAATATGGTCGGACGAAAGCATACCCGACGATTGGAAACTAAGTGTGCTCTGCCCAATCCACAAAAAAGGCGATCCCACAGTCTGCGCCAATTACCGTGGAATAAGCCTTCTTAATATCGACTATAAGGTCCTATCACGCGTATTGTGTGAAAGACTAAAGCCCACCGTCAACAAACTGATTGGACCTTATCAGTGTGGCTTTAGACCTGGTAAGTCAACCATTGACCAGATATTCACCATGCGCCAAATCTTGGAAAAGACCCATGAAAAGCGAATCGACATCCACCACCTCTTCGTCGATTTTCAAGCCGCCTTCGACAGCACGAATAGGAGCTGCCTTTACGCCGCTATGTCTGAATTTCGAATCCCCGCAAAACTTATTCGGCTATGTAAACTGACGTTAAGCAACACTAAAAGCTCCGCCAGGATCGGGAAGGACCCCTCCGAGCCGTTCGATACCAAACGAGGTTTCAGACAAGGTGACTCTTTATCGTGTGACTTTTTTAATTTGATGCTGGAGAAAATAATACGCGCTGCAGAGCTGAATAGAGAAGGTACAATCTTCTATAAGAGTGTACAGCTGCTAGCGTAAGCCGATGATATCGACATTATTGGCCTCAACAACCGCACCGTGAGTTCTGTTTTCTTCAGACTTGATAAAGAAGCGAAGCGAATAGGTCTGGTAGTGAACGAGGACAAGACGAAATATCTCCCGTCATCAAACAAACAGTCATCGCATTCGCGACTCGGTTCCCACGCCACTGTTGACAGTCATAACTTCGAGGTCGTAAGTAATTTCGTCTATCTAGGGACCAGCATTAACACCAACAACGATGTCAGCCCGGAAATCCAACGCATAATCACTCTTTCCAACAGGTGCTACTTTCGACTGAGTAGGTAATTGAAAAGTAAAGTCCTCTCTCGACGAACGAATACCAAACTCTACAAGTCGCTCATCATACAGGTCCTGCTATATGTCGCAGAAGCGTGAACGATGTCAACATCTGATGAGTCGGCTCTAGGAGTCTTCGAGAGAGAAGTTCTGCGAACGATCGATGGTCCTTTGCGCATAGGCAACGGCGAATACCGCAGACGATGGAACGATGAGCTGTACGAGCTATATGATGATATTGGCATAGTTCTGCGAATGAAGAGACAGCCGTTACGCTGGCTAGGTCATGTCGTTCGTATGGATGAAAGCACTCCAGCTTTGAAAGTTGGTGATCTAGTATCCGCTTATGGAAGCAGCGGAAGAGAAAGACCTCCACTCCGTTGGAAGGATCTGATGGAGAGTGACCTGGTTTCACTTGGTATTTCTAACTGGCGCCAAACAGTGAAAAGAAGAGAAGAACTGCACGTTCTAATTGATTCGGCTATAATCGCGTAGGCGGTGCCAACGCCAATAAAGAAGAAGAAGATGGTAAATATGACTTAAGATTTAAAATTTATACTTTTCTGAAAGTTCTAAAAACTTAAACCATTTTTGAAGCTAATTTCTTAACTACCCTCTACTTACATACATATGTTACTATTTATTCTTACATACCAGCAGGGAAACACTTTTTCTCCTTTTGAAATAATTATGATTGAGTTGATTTTAGTTTTGGTTTCGCCTTTAACTAGCGTCACTAACATACATGCATGCATATATACTTTTCATACATACGTGTATGTGTTAGCACTTATTTGATATGACGTTTTCTACATTTCTCTCTACAATATTTTCACAACTTTTACTCAATTTCACACGTTGCTCACACCTTTATTTTGAATACCACATACACATACACACATACATTTGATATCTTCTACATGCACGCCTTCTTTTTCTCAGTTATAATTGAAGCTAACCATTTATGAGTATATTTCTTTAAATTAATAACTATAAGAAGACAAAAAAAGAAAGACTCACTAATAAAAGCAGAATTTAGGAACTTCAATTGTTTTGAGTCTGACTCCAGTGTTTTTTATGCACACTTGAGGTACATACGTGTAGACTAACAGTGCTGATAAATATGTGGTCAAAATGTGAAAAAAATGTAGTGAAATCTGCCTACCATAGAAAAGAGGTGATAATTTTTTAATTTATTTTTTTTCCAAATAAAAATTTATTTTCTCCTCTCTATACTTTTATAATATTTCTTTTTATAATATTTTTTTATTAAAAAAAAAAAAATTAGTTTATTTTTCATTACAACTTTTTACACCTCCTTCCGCTTTCAATAGTGTGCCTGCACACATACATATGCACTCTGTCGTGTGTCAATGTCACTGCAGCAAAAACAAATTATGCATAATTGGATTTTCATGCTAAGAGAAATATAATTATTACCGTTGTCGTAGGTGAGGTGTACCGTTGCTTTAGTTGGATTTTCCACACGAAACTCACAAAGCTCATCCGTTTCCCACTTAAGTTACGGTGTAAGCTCGTTAGTGTTAGTGGATGTTAGCTTTTATGTATGAATGTGTGCATGTGTGGTTGTATGTGTGTATGTGTGTTTATGTGTTTTTATGAAATCCTTTTAATGCAAATCTCAAATGAGTGACAACTTTTAGTGTGAGTTTCAACGTTTGAGTGTTAAAAAAAAAATTATAGAGATGATTAAATACATACGCACAAACATAAATACACACACATACCTACATATGCAGTTAGGATTGCCTGCATTATGGAAAAAATATATATATATATATGTACCATACACCTTTATTGCATATAAAGTTTTGTGTTTCCTGTGTACATTTCCCTTTATATTCATATTCTTACACACATCCACATATCAAGCAATATCCTTTATTATTTCGGTTATATGTGTTTGTGTTTGTGTGTGTGTGTGTGTTTGTGCGTTTTTTGTAGCAATTATGCTTAGTATGGTCTTGCCATTGAACTGATTTTCACCTGCTTGCTGTCCTTTGCGCTTCATGCTGTCAAGTAAAACCAACTCAGCAGCAGCAGCAGCCATACTCAGCTAACCACAAACGTTCACACAAACATTTCCCTCACATACATACATACATACATACATACAAGCTCTGCTTCTCTCCATCTGCCGTTCCCTTTGGTTTAGCTCATTCTTACTTGGCTCATTTTAAGTAAAAAAGTTCTGATTATGTTAATGATGAAGTTTTGTTAAAGTCACACCAGTATCCAGTTCCAGGGAGTTCAGGTTGGCATATTCGAGTTGATTGAAGAGTTGCACACACACATCAGCACAAGTGTATACCTATATATAATATATAAGCCGAGTATATGATTTTAGGTGGTATATATACATAATTCATAAATATTAAATATATATTTGTACAAATGGGAATAAGTTTTTTTTGCGTGTTTAGAAAGATTCGCATTAAGCTCTGTAGAAGGTCGCTTTTATATACTTCGGAGTGCATAATTAGAAGATTTATATCATCGCATAATGAGTAAAGTAGGAATAAGGATGAATGAAACTATTTTTACACTCTTTCTTTCTGCACCAATACCGTTATAGCTCTCGATTTTTTACGGACACAAGGATCTCATGAAGAATGCTGCACTCCATTGCTTGGTTTGAGTACCATTGAGTGATCATTAAAGCTGCCGAACCACAGCATTATATTACAAGTCGATATATGTACCATATATATATACATTAGGTCAAGTAAAAAGTTCGGTCGGGTTTTTTTTATTGGTTTTTTTCAAAATATGATAACTTTGTGTACCTTTGTCCGATTTAAGTCAAATATGCGCCGTTTTGTTCGTAAACTTATTGCCAACGAGATGCCAACTTCATGTGCGTCCCTATTGCCAAAAACTCGGAGAGCCAATTTTCTCAGGTCTCTCTTGAGACCAACTTCTCACCATTAAGCGCGTTCGCCATGGACAGGGAAAGATGGTAATCACTTGGTGCCAGGTCCGGCCTATAAGGTGGGTGCATTAGGATCTCCCATCCGAGCTCCTGGAGCTTCTGGCGCGTCACCAAAGACGTGTGTGGCCTGGCGTTGTCCTGATGGAACACATTTCGGCCTCTGTTGATCAAATATGACCTCTTCTTGATGAGTGCTGCCTTCAAGAGGTCCAGTTGTTGGCAGTAGAGGGCCGAATTGAGCGTTTGGCCATAGGGGAGCAGCTTGTAGTAGATGATTCCTTGCCAATCCCACCAAACACACAGCAAAACCTTCCTGGCCATCTATCCTGGCTCGGACACCGTTTCCGCCGGCTCACCGCGTTTCGACCACGATCGATTTCGCTTGACGTTGTCGTAAGTGGTCCACTTTTCATCGCCAGTCACCAAATGCTTCAGAAATGTGTCGATTTTGTTGCGATTCAGCAGCCATTCGCAGATGGAAATTCGGTCCATCATGTTTGTTTGCGTTGGTTCGCGTGGCACACAAACATCGAGCTTCTTTTTGAATCCGAGGTTATGCAATTGGTTCCAAACGGTTTTCTGGCTTATCTTTAGTTCCTTAGCAATTAAATAAGTGCTCACGTGGCGGTCTGTTTCCACTATTTCTATGATTTTATCGCAATTTTCCATTTGGTTGAAGAATATCAAGACGCAAAAACCACAAATTGGAGAAGGATCTTGGCGGAGAATCGATTCAGCGGTTACAAAGCGCAAATTATTATGTTAATAGTCCCGGGGTGTAGTCAAGCTTCCGGTAACCAATCGGTGTGGAGCCTTAGGTCACGGCGGCTAAAAAAGAGAAAGCTTCAGTGGCGCCACTCCGACTTATTCGATTTAAGCGTTCGCTGAAGTCTAAATGCAGTGTCTTTTCAGTGCAGTTGCAAGCGGGCGTTGCTCTTGAAGCAAACTGCTTCCTATATAAATGTGTACAAACTTTAAACTCACTCGTCCAGCGAGGTTTTGAGCGTGGTTTGGGACCCAACGTAGAAACCAGCTCCAATGTAAAAGTTATTAAGGCTTCGAATGAAATACCCTCCTTTTTGATGACGACCACGGTCTCTTAATTGAGAAGGTGCCGCTGCCCAGCTGGTTGATGTCATTGTAGGAATAAATGCCCACATCACCGCCGTCCAAGAAGGGCAATGGACGGAACAAGGACGGAAACGAATAGTTCCTTGTGATATTTACTTCAGCGGTCATATAAAGGAGCGCAAACTTGGTGTTGGATTCGTGGTGAAATACAGACTTCTTCGCCGAGTATTGATATTCACTTCGATGGATGAACGTCTCGCCACAATCCGCATCAAAGCGAAAGCGAAAGCGACAGAAGAGTAGGACGATGTGATCAAGGATACCTCGTTAGCGCTGGCCCCCGCCGCGTTATGAATACTGTAACCGCTAATCATGCACAATCGTCGATTTCATTCCGGTAATATTGCCGTAAAAGATACTACACGGGTTGTCGGTAATGTCGATAAAATAATGGAAATCATCGGGTCTGACTGTTATGCTAAACATTACATAAAAACCAGTTTGGAACCACTTGCAAAAGGGATTGGATACACAAAGAAATTCGATGTATGGGAAACGCTGCTGAATCGTAACCAAATCGCCTGACTGGAAATGAAAAATGGATCACTTATAGCAACGTAGAATGAAAACGATCTCCAAGTCTATATTCACGACCAGAAGGCTTTGTTGTGTTTTTGGTGGAATTGGCAGGGAATCATACACTACGAGCTACTCCCCTGCGGCCAAAGTATTGATTAGAACCAGTACTGTCAAATATTGGATCGTCTGATGGAAGCAATCGCTCAGAAGCGCCAGAAGCTTTGGCCAACAGGAAGGGAATAGTATTTCTAAGTCACATACACAGATAGTGACTCGCCAGCAGCTCTGAGAGCTCGAGTGGGAGGTTCTATTGCGTCTATCTTATAGCTCGGATTTTGCAAAAAGTGATTATCATCTGTTACTGTCTATGGCGAATGATTTGACTGGTGAAGAGTTGGCCTCAGGAGAAGCCTGTGGATAAAGGATTACTTTTTTCTAGTTCAGTATATAAATATATATGTATGTATGTATCTATGTATATAGTACAGGAATTCTATTATGATTCCACAAAAAGTTAAGTTATTAATTCTACTTAACAGTTACAGCTGGGTTAATTTTATAAAGTTCTTACGCTGCCGCTGAAGCTGAAGCTGAAGCTGCTGCTCCTCTCTTTGCTTTGATTTGATTTATGCTTACGCGCTTAAATTCCATTTTGCCACCAAATCAGCTTTTGTCGCCTTTCATTTGATGTATTCATATTTATGCACATCCGTATGCGATGTATGCGATGTATGTATGTATGTATGTGTTATTTGATTTCCTGCACAAATAACTTTTTGTGAAAACTTTCCCCAATTACGCTAATATAATATATATAGGAGTCCTTTTATATACTCGTGCATATGTTACTACATACACTTTATATATTCATATGAATGCATATACATACATACATATATATATATGAAAACGTCATGTGTATGAAATAATTTTTTTTTTTCATGAAAAGTTAAAGCTAATAATTTTCAACTTGTTTAGCTCACGGCTAAAATTCCTTCCTGGAATCAGTCATGGCATAGGAAAATATCCATAGATATATTCACAATATATAGAACAAATTATAAATATATATATATACATATATCTAATCTAAAGGCAAAACTTTTCGGTTATTCGTCGGAAATATATTTTTTTTTTTTTTTTTTGAGAAAGTATGGTTAATATCCTTTTTATTCTGTGGAAATTTGGAAAAGGAAATGACGATTACTGGAACTGACGTTTGATGCAAATTAATCTAAAATTTATGCCAAAAGTATTTCAAGCCATTTTTTATTACATTTTTTATTTTTATTTTTATTTTTATTTTTTATTAGTCCACTCAAATTGTTTAAAATCTTAAGCATTTCGAAAGAGAACTTGAACCATAGAATGGAAAGGAGTTCTAACGTACACTACATCTGGTGCGAGAACTCATTGCTTGTCATACCTCAAAAATAATATAATATAATATTTTTTATCAGTCTAAACCGAACATTTCTTCCGAATATTTTTAAAATTATGCGAAAATAAACTCAAATTGTACATCAAAGAGCGTATTTTATTTGATTCAAAAGTATGTTTGATCTAATGAGGAGTTATATCCACTTGTAATTTTCAAAAAATAATTTTTTTCCATTTTTCGAATGCACATATATTTGTTAATATCTTCCAAAAATCTGAAATTGATTCGCCGAACAGTCTCGGAGATATGATCGTATCATTAAGAACGTCTCGTTTCGTTCGAAAATAGGCGAAGCGCTAGGCGGAGTATTTTAACTTAGTGTAAATGGTTCGCAGAACCTTTGAATGCGTTTTTCTCGAAACGCTGTTTTCAGATTCGGTAAGGAATATTTCTCTGAAACGGCTGAACCGATCGGCTTACACTTTTCACACGACCTTCTAAGACATATTTGTTAGGTAATGATCGAAAAATAAAATGTGTGACAATAATTTCGATTTTTAAGCCGTTTTGAAATGTAGAATTTCTCACAAAAAATTTTTGAAGCCGCCATTTTGTCAAAAATTAAAATTTTCACTATTCCTTCCATCATTATCTGAACTCATCCATTATAATATTAAATATTTTTGGTTCTCGGGTTTCAGATAATTTGAAGCATAAATATCTTCCTCACCGCCTGACACCTTTTTTTGGACGCGCTTCTGGAGAACGACTACAGGAGCAAGAGGATCCAACCTTTTTTTAAAATGAAGCATTTATTGTTGAACTAAATTAAATTCTGTCTATTAACAATTTTTTCTATTAATTTATAGAATAAAATGTCTCTCAAAAAAAAATAACAAAGAAAAGCATTCATTTTGTTTTGTAAGTGTATTTAACCCTTTAAATTACTCATAAAATCTTGCATTTACAATTTCGACTAGGCTTTCCTGATAATTCTTAGCCCACGCAAAGAGCTTTCTTTTATGTTTCTAATTTCAAGCAAATCGAACCATAAATATGATTATTTTGAATAGATTGGGTCCGAGGAAGAGTTCTCTATACATTGACTTAAACAAAGAGACTTCTATGTTCCATATATTAAGCAAAACCGGACAATTGAGTCAATTCCTTTCGGCCTTAAACTTAGGCACGAAGCCACCTCTGTACCAAATTTCATGTAATTCAAACGATATCCTGGAAGAGAAAGTGTCTTCAATGTCAATTTAGGCAAGGAGCTTCTTCTTTTTTGTTATTCGCGTTGGCACCACTTACGTGATTATAGTCGAATCAATATTTACGCGCTATTCATCTCTTATTTTCGCCAGTTGGAAATACCAAGTGAAAAAAGGTAACTCTCCACCTGATCCTTCCAGCGGTGTGAAGGTCTTCTTCTTCTTCTGCTCCCACCAGCGGGTACTATTGTACATCGACAACTTTCAAAGCTTGAGTGCTTTCAGGGGTTATATACAGTTATGATTTTCCAAAAATCTTTTTTTTTATTTTATTCTCTGTATCTACATATATTTAAGATTACACACAAGAAATTTCAAATCGATCCGGCAAATGTTTTCGAAGTTACACGCACATTTGTAAAGACGTTTCGGAGCGCTTGGAAGTATAAGTATAACTTTAAAAGCGTTTTTCTCAGAATGGTGTTTTCAAAGTCGGTGACCACTATAACTCGAAAACCGATTTGTCTAAAATTTTAACACAAGCTTCCGGAATACTTTTTTTTATAAACAATTCAAAATCGAAATTTCACTGAAAAATCGACTTTTTTCTTTGAGAAGGCGCCATTTTGACTAAAAAATTTTCTTTGCTTATTCCTTCGTGATTAATCACTAGATTTAACATTACTTTAACGAAAACTGTTTCGTTTTTTAATTTCAGATAATCCAGTTCAGAGATAGAATGGTCATCGCAAGACGTCTTTTTTCAGAGGATCTCCTGGAGATCAGCTGTAGCTCTTCTCCAGAGAAATATTTTTACTAGTTATAAGGATTAAAATATTGTTGAAAAATACCATAATAAGTATGTAAACTTTTTGAATCAAAAAATTCTAAAGACTTCTCAAAAAAAAATTCTTAAAAATTCGCTTTTTTGGCACATTAACATTAATATGTTTGAATATAAACGCAAATCAAACATACATGATCCATATGGTAAGAAATATTTAATTAAGATTTCAGTTTTCATTTCTTTTGAAAAAAATACTAATTGTCTTAGTTTATTTTATATTCGTTTAAAATAATCAATACTGGTAACCTTGCACAACAGCGAGCAATGAGCTAAACCGGTTTTGCGGAGAGAATCAAATTGCCTCTGGTTTCCTCGAGACAACCGTTAGTAGCCAAGGTTACGACAACTGTTGACGTCACCGAACCAAATTCATCATATATACATGGGGCGAGACTTGATACTTATATCATTAAAAAAAATAATAATAATAATTTTCTTTAAAAAATGTATATGAATGTGTAGATAATAAAATAAATAGATTTTCTTATACAGAAAAAAAACACAAATTATACAATTTTTTTTTTTTGGTAATTACGGATTAATGTCACCGTAGACATAGATTTGGCCATTTTTCTTACAAAAAAAATGACACAAAAATTAGCGTACAACAAGGTATTGTGCAAGATGTAGCCTTTGGTGTACCATTTTTTTAAGCAATAGATATTGTTAATATATACGCAAGCAATACTCTTTTCCTGCATATGCAACATATTATATTATATATGTAATATTTAATTGTCTGAGGAATTTTCTTAATACCAAAACTGAAAGTATTCAGCTTAAAAAATTGTATTATTAAATTATATTATTATTATTATAAAATGGTACGGTTAATGAATGTGCTACAATATCGCGTGTTTATTTTAATTTTTCAGAAAATTTTGTTTTTTTTTTCAAATTTTTGTCTTCAATAACCCACTGCACACTTTTTGACCGCTTCGTAATTTTTAAACACGAATTTATCACAAAATAGGTATTATCCATTTTACAAAAGCTTTTTACACCTAAAAAAATTATACGAAAATCTGTTTCTATATTTAGTTTGTATAAATACTATCCGTTCGCCTAGAATTCTGAAAATTTTAAACGTTTTTGACATTATTAACTCATGCCATTCATATTACATAACACCAAAAGTTAGAGTTGCTAGCTATAGAAATTTAATTTTATTAAAAAAAACAATATTAATTTTCATAATTTAATTTTTTTTGCAAATTAATTTAAAAATATTCGGCTTTCCATAAAAATGAACCAACTTCGTCATTAACACTAGATTTACCAGCTATTTAAATATACATACCATATATACAGTCAAAATGACTGGTGTATAAGAAAAAATGGTCATTATGGTTTCCAGTCTTTATTCACTCATAAAAAATGACAAAAAAGAGTTAAACAATATTAATTGCAATAGATAAATAAATTTATAGACGTTTTCAAATAACAAATCATTTAATCATTTGCAGTTTGTTGCTCACAATTTCTACATACATACATAGGTATGTAGATTTTTCAGAATGGACACTTTCTGTATAGACTTTTTTTTGCATTTATTGCAAATATTTGTAGTTTTATGGTTTTTGCGGTATCCTATTTGACAACATTTCCGCACAGAAGCCTTTTGTAGTTGGTAATCAGCTTCGTGAGATTTTTGTCTTGTAGACTGATATTTCTACGCCAAAGGAATGCTTGTAAAAAAAAATTATCAGTTTTTACAGTTCTACTCTTCATGGTTTACGACAAATTCGTTTATGGGGGTTGATGCATTTCGAGTCTCGTCTTTTCCTAAATACGAAAAGCCATTTACCACATACATATTTCGTCTCTACAGCAGATGCTAACCAAAACTTTATGCCAAATTTATGAGGTTTGTTTGGCATATACTGAGTAAACCTGTGTCTAGCCTTCGATGGAAAATGTTGCTCATCCATGGTAATAAACTTATCCCAAACTGCTGAGACTAAAGAGAACTTGTTTGTTTGTTTGCAACCATTGACTCTTCTGATTTCTTTTGTCGAAACGAATGTGTTGTAAAAAAATGATGTTCCATAAATATTGAAGCCTCAAAGCATTTTCTTCGTACGCCCCACGTGCGTACAATATTACAAGAAATGCTTTCAATTTCCCTTGTGTAATTGCCCAGTTTTTTCCCCAAAACTAGAGAGCTTTCTAACTCTGCAAAAATAGCAACGCACTACTTATATTTCTGGTAATCTAACGGCAAACACCTCCTTCTTCAATTCTCGACCAAATAGTTCCGTTTGAAGCAATTTCAGTTTGCTGATCTGGTACGTTACTTTCACCTGCGTCTTCAAAACTCGAAGGGAGTCGCATGTATCGTGTCCTTCGTTTGTTTGAAATATTTTCGCAATCACCGCCATAACAACTTGACATATTTACATTTATTGTTTTTAACAGGAATTTACTCATCACTACTCTCGATAATATCATCACTGACTTGTGGCTCAATTTGTCTATCTAACAATTCACCGTCGCTATCGTATAATTCGCTTTCCACATATGAACATTCCAGAAGAATGCATTCTCTAAATATGTAGTAATATTTACTCGTTTCGACATTTTCCAGGGCTGATGGTCGCTATAAAAATATTTTGAAACTAAACCACTGTCCTGCTTTTAGCGAGGTTTTATAATTTTGGGACCCTACTGCTGGATGGTCTATCGAAGATAGCTGACGTCAAAGCCATGGATCTAATGAGGTAGATGAGAATCAAAATGGATGGAGGATGAAACCTGATGGTTTAAGTTTTTGTGGTATCACAATGGGCCTAAGTTAGGCTTAAGTGAAACCGACTTGATAGATCGGCAGCCACTGCAACCTAACCTAACTCTAAACCACTTTCTTCGTATGCAGCCTATTTATTTATCTTATAAAAACTGTTCATATTTACCGAAATGCCTAAGAAAGACAGGAGATCTGTCATCAAACGAACAGTCATCGCATTCGCGACTCGGCTCCCACGTCACTGTTGACAGTCATAACTTCGAGGTCGTAGATAATTTCGTCTATCTAGGAACCAGCATTAATACCAACAACAATGTCAGCCTTGAAATCCAACGCAGAATCACTCTTGCCAACAGGTGCTACTTTGGGCTGAGTGGGCAATTGAAAAGTAAAGTCCTCTCTCGACGAACGAAAACCAAGCTCTACAAGTCGCTCATTATACCGGTCCTATTATATGGCGCAGAAGCATGGACGTTATCAATATCTGATGAGTCGGCTCTAGGAGTCTTCGAGAGGAAAGTTCTACGAACGATTTATGGTCCTTTGCGCATTGGCAACGGCGAATACCGCAGACGATGGAACGACGAGCTGTACGAGCTATACGACGATATTGACATAGTTCAGCGAATGAAGAGACAGCGGCTACGCTGGCTAGGCCATGTCGTCCGAATGGATGAAAACACTCCAGCTCTGAAAGTATTTGATGCAGTACCCGCTGGTGGAAGCAGAGGAAGAGGAAGACCTCCACTCCGTGGGAAAGATCAAGTGAAGAGTGACCTGGGTGCACTTGGCATTTCCAACTGGCGCCAAACAGCGAAAAGAAGAGAAGACTGGCGCGCTAATATTGATTCGGCTATAATCACGTAAGCGGTGCCAACGCCAATAAAGAAGAAGAAGAAGCCTAAGAAAAGTGAAATTAGTTACGATGATAGAGTTCGAATTCAAGTTCTAAGTGAAGAAAGTAAGTCTCAGGTTGAGATTGCCAATTTGGTGGGAAGTTCACGGTTCGCGGTCCAAAGTGCTATCAGGCGATTTGTGGAGACGAAATCCCACAATAATAAATCAAAAAGTGGAAGATAGCGTCTAACCAGTAAACGAGAAGGCCGAATATTTATACGCGAGACTCTCAAGGATCGCAAAAAATCTTCTTCTGCCCTTGCAGCTGCCCTTTCGGATGCATTTAGTAAACCAGCTAGAAAAAGACTTCGGGTAGCAGGTTTAGAAGGATGTAAAGCCCGAAAGAAGCCGTGGCTCTCAGAAAAGAATAAGAAAAATCGTTTGGAATAGGTTCGCCGATACCAACATTTCACCGAAGAAGATTGGTCGAATGTTCTGTGGTCTGATGAATCAAACTTCGAGATAAGCTTAGTTAAGATCGTCTTAAAGTATTAACAGCCATAGCTTCTTACCCTAGAGCAATTTTGAAGACATAATACAAATCTTATGAAAGCATTATTTTTCTTTTCTACAGGTATTTGGAACACCTGGTGTGACGTTCGTGAGGCGATGAGTTGGGGAAGATTATCATCCAGATTGCGTGATACCCACTGTTAAGCATGGAAGAGGCAACATTATGATCTGGGACTGCATGGCTGCAAGGGTCGCATGGGCAGTCAAAAGTACATAAATGTATTAGAAGCTGTTCTTCTGCCTTCGTTAACGTGCATTTTCGGCGATACTAATTTAGATGGAGTTCAATTTCAGCAAGACAATGCTCCTTGTCACAAATCAGCGACTACGATGCATTGGTTTAGAGATAACAACATTGTTTTGTTAGACTGGTCTGCACAGTCTTCAGGTCTTAATCCCATTGAGCACATGTGGACTATTTTAAAACGCAAGATTAAGGAACACAGTATAACATCAAAAACTACCTTAAAGAATGCCTTAATTAACAAGTGGTACGCTATAAGTGCGAACGAATGTGCAAAGCTTGTACGCAGCATGCCTAAGAGAATTGCTGCCGTTATTAAATTGAAGGGTGGACCTACTAAATATTAATGTTATTATAACAAATTCATTGTATTTTCATTGTTTTACTAATAAAACTTCATTACTTCACTTGTCAAAACAAAAAATTCAGTAATTAGTGGGGTGCCTAATACTTTTGGCCAAGGCTGTATATACGAGTATATTTAAGACATAAGCTTTTATTCCTCTTTTTCTCAATTTTTTCCTGAAATTGTATATATTTTTTCAGCTTTAAAGTTTTATTTTCCTTCTCTTTCCTTACATTTCATTTAATAACTCCTGTAAGCATTAGATATTGCTTAGCTTTAGTTGACAGCTTCAAGAGCACTCCAACATTGCGGACTCGTTGCGTCGCCTCACAGGTATTTACGTAATTTCCGTTTTCCGATTTGATTTTTTCCCTTTATTTTGGGGAATATAAGACGGATATGCTTGCATGATTTTCTAATTTACTTGCCTTCAACCGCCGGGTAATTACGTAGATAAATGCACATTTACTTATATATATATATACATATACTTACATACATGTATGTAAGTATATATGGTAAAAGGAAACTAAAATCATAAGTCGCCAGAGTTTCCAACACTTTTTGTTGACTTCACATACACATGTGCATACTTAGTTAAGCTCTCAGCTACACAAACAGAAATATATATATACATACATATTTATATACATATATATAATATTCCAAATCCAAACTAAACCCAAATCCTTTCATTTTTTTTTTTATTTTTCTCTCTCACAATATCCTTCAAATGCCACATTTTATATACAAACGACTTCCACCAGCTTCGCTTGGATCAGCGCTTTCTCTTCGCCTCACTTGTTTTCTTCCTCCTCTGCTATCGGCGCGACTAGGTATTTGGCAATGCATGCTTCATGATGCTTCACTGTTTCAGCTTTCTGTTTTAGTTTTTCGGTGGGTTTTTGGTTTTTGGGTTTTTGGTTTTCCCTTTTGGTTGCCTTTTGAATTTCGCATTGTTGTGCGAATTTCCTGCTTCCGGCACTCATGGGATTTAACTTTTCCGTGCCTCACATCCGCTATTTCGTAGTTATTTTTTGGTCTCATGATTTTCGTTTTCATGTGTCGTGGTTGCTAGACGCTTTGCGCTTTGTTTGTTGGCGATTCCCTTGGTTTCCTCTCGAAAGCGAAATACTATTTTGTCCCAATCTTCTGACGGTTGTTGGTGCGTTCGGTCGTCTGTCCGTCCGTTTGCTTAGTTTAGTCGTATTTTCGTTAGATTGTTAGTTATTTAGTTGGGGGGAACTTCTGTATATGTCAAATACGGTGCACATACACGTATGTACACGTATTGAGTTAAAACTCAAAGACGCTTAGAATCTAAATAATCTCCAAATAAGAGTTCTCAAAACTATTTTTACTATTTTAATTGATCATGCAAATTTTTTATTCTGAAGCGGAAGAAAGAGACCTTGTTTTTATGGTCAGAGACATACATCTAACTCTTAAATAAAAAAACCGCATGCGATACCTTCGGTAGCAGTCCAGCAGATAATCATTCTTCTTCTACTTTGACGCAGGCACCGCTTAGTCGAATCAACCATAGCGCTCTTGCCGTTTCTTTTTCCTGTCCATCGGCGCCCTATGAGAATACCAAGCGGGTACTGCATCGAATATTTTCAAAGCTGAAGTGCTTTCATCCATTCGGACCACATGATCTAGCCAACGTAGCCGCTGCTTCTTGATTTGATGAACTATGTCAATATCGTCGTATAGCTCGTACAGCTCATCGTTCCATCGTCTGCGGTATTCGCCATTGCCAATGGGCAAAGGACCATAAATCGTTCGCAAAACTTTTCTCTCGAAGACTCCCAGAGCCGACTCATCAGATGTTGACATCGTCCACACTGCGCCATATAGTAGGACCGGTATAATGAGCGACTTGTAGAGTTTGGTTTTCGTTCGCCGAGAGAGGACTTTACTCTTTAATTACCTACTCAATACAAAGTAGCGCCTATTGGCAAGAGTGATTCTGCGTTGGATTTCAAGGCTGACATTGACTTGGGAGCTGAGTCGCGAATGCGATGACTGTTTGTTTGATGACAGGAAATAGCTCATATTGCCCTCGTTTACTACCAAACCTATTTGCTTTGGTTCCTCATCCAATCTGAAGAAAGCAGAACTCACGGCGCCGTTGTTGAGGCCAATAATGTCAATGACATCGGCGTACGCCAACAGCTATACAATCTTATAGAAGATTGTACCTTCACACAATAAATTAAAGAAGTGAAACGATAAGGAAGCACCCTGTCTGTCCATACTGAGCCTGCCGGATCTTTTAGTGTTGCTTATGGTCAGTTTACCTACAAAGCCGTATAAGTTTTGCGGGGATACCAAATTCAGACAAAGCGGCGTAAAGGCAGCTCCTTCCCGTGCTGTCGAAGGCGGCTTTAAAATCGACGAAGAGGTGGTGTGTGTCGATCCTCTTTTCACGAGTCTTTTCCAATATTTAGCGCATGGTGAATATCTAGTCAATGGTTGACTTACCAGGTCTAAGGCCACACTGATGAGGTCCAATCAGTTTGTGCACGGTGGGCCTTAGTCTTTCACACAAAATGTTGGAGAGGACCTTATATGCGATATCCCACGGTAATTGGCGCAGACTGTGGGATCGCCTTTTTTGTGGATTGAGCAGAGTACAGTTAGGTTCCAATCGTCAGGCATACTTTCATCCGACCAAATTTTGTGAAGAAGCTGATGCATGCACCTGATAAGTTCTTCACCGCCGTATTTGAATAGCTCGGTCGGTTATCCAACGGCCCAAGCCGCCTTGTTATTTTTTAAGCGGCCGATTGCTATTCAGACTTCCTCATAACCGGGTAATGAAACAACTTTTCAATTAGTTTTTCGGGCTCATCATCTCCGGGTATTTCCTCTTCACTACCATTCAGCAGGCTGGAGAAAGGTTCCCTCCATAGCGTCACTAGCTCACCTCCCTGGGTCCTACAAGAGTTTGCCTCGGTCTTGAAACCTTCCGTAGGTCACCGTATCTTTTCGTAGAATTTTCGAGCGTTACCCTTGGTGGCTAGCTTCTCAAGCTCCTCGTACTCACGCATTTAGGCCTCTTTCTTTTTTCCCTGGAAATGCGTCTTTCTTCCCTCTGCAGATCTCGTCACGGCAGTCCAGTTGCTGTTGCGACCTTTCCGAAATCCAATTGTTTCGTTTGCAGCTGTACGTAGGGAGTTTGAAATGCCGTCCCCACAGTTCCCGTATACCGGGTTGCTGATGAGTGCTCTCAGAGAGCAGGTGTGCAAGTCGAGTAGAAAACCGCTCGGCAGTGTGTTGGGATTGAAGCTTTTCAACGTCGAACCTTCCTTGTGCTTGTTGATGGGCGTTCTTCGATACACAGAGGCGCGTGCGTATCTTCGCTGCGACAAGATAGTGATCCGAGTCAATGTTGGGACCTCGGAACGTACGCACATCTAAAACACTGGATACATGTCTTCCGTCAATCACAAAATGATCAATTTGGTTGAGAGGTTTTCGATCTGGAGATAGCCAAGTATAGCCAAGAGTAGTTTGGTGAATTTTCTTATGCTGAAATCTAGTGCTATAGACAACCATATTTCGGGCCCCGCCGAAGTCTATCAGCCTCAGGCCATTTGGGGATGTTTTGTCGTGGAGGCTGAATTTTCCAACTGTCGCACCAAAGATACCTTCTTTGCCCACCCTGGCGTTGAAGTCGCCAAGCACAATTTTGGCGTCGTGGCGGGGGCAGCGCTCATAAGTGTGTTCGAGGCGCTCGTAAAAGGTATCTTTGGTATCCTTCTCTTCCGTCGGGGCGTGGGCGCAAATTAGAGTGGTGTTAAAGAATTTTGTTTTGATGCGGATTGTGGCGAGACGTTCATCCAACGGAGTGAATGCCAGTACTCGCCGACGGAGTCTCTCTCCCAAGACAAATCCGACAACAAATTTGCGCTTCTTTGTATGGCCGCTGTAGAAAATTTCACATGGTCTTTGTCCCGTCCATCGCATCTCTTGGACGGCGGTGATGTCAGCTTTTAATTTTATTTAATAAAATATATTTAGGTGTATAGAAATTAAATATTTCCGACTCTAACATACATACATATTTACATTTGCATTGAGACAATTGCAGAAATTGCTAAATTAGTTTCAGAAATATAATTAAAGGCGAAATATTTCAATACAAGAAAACATATGTATGTGTTCACTCGCATTCTCGATCTTCATACATACATAATTGGCATAGCTAAATATCTACATACATATGTATGTATGTACGAATATGTATAAAAAATCGACATGATGGCTTTCCACTATCACAATACATTTCAATGGGCTTCAAACTAATATTTATTCAGGTATACGATCGGCATAAACAACAATAATAACAAGGAATTTATACACCCACGTATTTATGTATGTACCACCAACCAAATTTAATCATGTTATAAAAAATGTTTGTACAACATTGTGATGCAACGCCACCATGCCAATATGCAACCATAGTGGTTGGTTGCTTTGTTGTTATTATTTGCAGATATACATATGCACGTATGTATGTATGTATGTATATGGAGTAAAATAAACGTTATATCCACTATTGCATTACCTTAACTGAACCGCTAGCTGATAACGTTAACAACGCACGGTGGTCTTGTTTGCAAGCGTGAATTTTCACAGGCAATGTGCTACATTGAGTATTTATGCACATACGTGTACATATATACATATGCACATACATATGTATGAATATATTACTTTTAGGCAAAAGTTGTCAGTAGGAAAATGGATCTTTAATTAATTGCAGGGAAAGCACATCTAAGAATATGAATATATACGAGGGGATTAACAAAAGTTCGGTGAGTTGGTGACTTTCAATTTATTTTTGTAAAATTTAAAAATACCAAATCTGTTGCAATTACTTTATTAGTCTTCCATTCAAATTTTAGAACGATCTGCTAAAATGGAGACGAGAAAACCCTAAATGGCTTAGGCTAGGTCTGGCGAAATTCCACCACCAACGCAAACAGAAATTCACCATGTGATTCTCTTCCGGTTTCGGTGCAATTTACAGCCAATAAAAATATTCAGTGAATGCCAAATTGCATATGGAACGATTGCACCGTCTTCAAAGACTATTTCTAAGTGGTTCTGAAAATTCCAGACCGGACATTTTTCCGTAGAGGACGAGCACCGAGAAGGTCGACTAAAATTTTTCAATGATGACGTCACTGTAGCTCTGGAGAAGTCCAAGATTGACGAAGACCCACGACTATCACAAGAAATGATTGCTAATGAATTGGGCTTGAATGCCATGGCTGTACCGTGAATATTAAGTAATTATCTGGGATACACGGAGAAATCTGCTCGATGACTATCACGAATTTTAAATGAGGCCCAAAAAGAGGCTCGAGTGCTTTTCGCTCTATTTTTCCTGAACAAATTCGAAAATGGTTAGCCCAGCAACACTAATTCTCTTTGCTACTGTGTAATCTGTCCCAGGGATTTGCTCCGATCAACGGCCTAGACGTTGAGGGTTTTCCCAATCGAGCTTGACGTTTGGCTTTAAAACGTCGCCCTTTCGCTTTTCGGCGGGACCCCTAATTCGCTTTCAACGAACAGATGTTTTTGGGTGCAACCCCTCCTCGATCCGATTTCCAGATCTCGGATCGTTGAATGTTAGTCGCGGCTGTGTTGCATAGTACAACCAACATCCCTTCATTTTCCCCATAGCCTTAACAAACCTTTCCCCCTAAGCTTTCATCCGATTTGATTTGCGACTGGCTTTGTAGATAGCTTTTGCCTTCAGCCCCTCCTTAATGTATGTTGTCCCAGGCCTAACCTTTATTGCCGAATCAGTATTTTTGGCATCCCCGGAGAGCACAGTAAGGCTACTTCTTCTTTAATAGTGTTAACGCTTTAAATGTTTTTCGGTCTTCATAGACAGTGGCACCTCTTCGTTGTAATGCGGGTTTGGCAGAACTGTTGACTTCACAGCAGAGGTGTGGCTGCTGCCGATACAGCAACAATAAACTCGGTGCCCTACCGACATTTGAGCTGACATCCCAACCCTCAGGTGTCAAACCATGGCGGTGATAGCAACGACCTCCACTGCCTAGTCAGCAGCCACGAGGAGGATACAGTTAAAACAGCTTTCGACGACCAAAAAATAAAATCTTTCCAAACAAAAGGTGTTCTAATGAAAACGAAAAATGTTGCCGTGCTCAAATACGCCGATCTTAATAACTTTAGAGAAATATTTTGAGAATATAATTTTTCAAGAGCCTTTATTTCTGCTCCCTGTCCGGCAGGACTCTTATTCTATATAGCGAAGAGTACACGTTAAATATATACCACAAACTGCCTGCCTATCGCGCACACTTGGGCAACGAACACCGTGCAACATGCAACGTGCAAATGTGCCAACGCCCGCAACATCGCTTGCATTAAATTCAATGACGTGCCACTTCGTGTGGCAGCAACCGTAACAGCAACAGCAACAGCAAAATCAGCAGTAGCAGCCTATTTTCAGCCACTACCGCATTGCTGCCAACTTTCTATATACATATATGCACATACGAATATGCATTAACATGCAACCCAACTCTTGGTGGGCGTGTCGAGTAGAGTGATTAAAACAATCCTCCTCCCAACACCACAAATAC
>JAWMAG010000012.1:16652500-16745000 GCA_037013455.1 Ceratitis rosa
TTTAAAATCCCTACTTATGTAAGCTTGGATACATATGTACATACATAAGTGGGTATATGTAAAGAAAATGCAAAAAATGGGCAGTGAAGTCATTCAATTAAAGGAAATCAAATTCAAAATTCAATTCCTTTTAATTGAGTTTTATAATATTTTATTTTTTTACATAACCAAGCACTCATTTTGAACTTAAACTGAAAGAACTTTCGATTAAAGTGCTTCAACATTTGAATTTATTTTTGTTATATTTACCAATCACACAAGAGCATGAAGAATTAATGCTACTTGCTTTACATTTTCGTTGTGTTTTGTTTTATATTTTTTATTCTATTTCAATTTATTTTTTGGCTTTTTTTTGTTTGCCAAATAAACTTTTTGCTCTTCGACCCTCAGGTCCAATAAAGGCTGATTCGTCATTTTTGCCCAAAAGTATAAATTTTCAGTTCTCGTTTTTCGCATGCAAAATACACTCACATTTATTTAAAATTCTTTAAAAGTTTTCTTTCCCACTTGCCATTCTTACTTTTCAATTTCATTCAGAAAGTTTGCAAAATTAAATTTCAAAAGATTAACCTCAGGTCATTTGTACGAGTATATATGTACCTATGTATGAAATTCACAATTAGGAATTTATTCATATACCATGCATACATACACAGTTCTTTGAATATGTATGTATGTATTTAAATAAATATATTTTGTAGTGGACTGTGAACATTAAAATATCATAAATCTTAAAAAATAATAAAATAATCAAATCATAAATATGTTATTGTATATAAGATAAAAATTTATTAACTGTAAAGTTTTACATTGGAAAGTTTATGAAATGCGCAGAAGTAATTTCGAGTAAATGGAGATCTACCTTAGTAGATAGCCGAGTAGTTAGCATCCTGGTCCACCTCTCCGAGTGTACTTTTACATGAAATAAAAACTCCTGATATAAATCCATCAACCGTTCGGAGGCGGCTTAGTATAAACTGTAGGTCCTTCCATTTGTTAGTAAAACATCGAGGCGGACACCACTAATTGGAGGAGCAGCTCGGCCGAAACTCGTTTCACCGGTTACCAAGCACTAGTTATATCTATATAATCTTCATACCAAAAGGTGGAAAGACCAATCATATCAATCCTAAGGATTTTCGGCTAATCAGCGTTACATCTTTTCTATTAAAAATCTTAAAGAGAATGTTTGACGCCCAGAGATACCCTCGAACTACACACTGGGCAACCAGCATGCCCAATCTAAGGGTAAATCTGTCGACTCCGCTCTTCATACAATCATAACTAAGATGGAGAGGGTTATCGCTCGCAAAGAGTACACACTAGGTGTTTTCCGCGATATTTATAGAGCTTTTTATAATGTCTTACAAGAAATATTCACGAGCGCACTCCGAGTAATGGAAGTTGGAAGCATTTATTGAGACTGGTGAAATCTCTATAAGAATACAAAGCAATCTTCGCTGAATTAGGAGGAGTATCCGCAAACAGGGAAGCCAAAAGAGGCACCCCATGGAGTGGAGTTCTCTCTCCACTACTTTCGTGTCTCGCTGTTAAAACTTAGCTTCACAAACCCAGCGGCCTCTTTAAAGTCCTCTGTAATTTTAGAAGTAGGAAAAAGTCATACACGACCTTGCCGACGAATGTGGAGGCTAGGACGTCAATACAGTACTGTTTTTGGGCAAAAATTCATTTGCCATTACAATCGAAGGAAGCAATAAGTATAACCTTCACACTCAACTGCACTTGTCAAGTCTTTTTCGGTGTGGGCGAGCCAAAATACATCCACTGCGTTGCTTGAGACGCACTTCCTTACTTTATTGGCCTAGAAACCGCTTACGGGATCATAGCCGCATTTATAACTGTGCGCCATTCATTTCTAATATATTTAGCGCCAATTGAAGATACCTAGTACAGCCAGATCCTTCTCTACCTGGCTTTCCAACGAAGTGGAGGTCTTAGTTAAGAACGAGAATGTTAAGTTTGGCTTTCGTTCGGCGAAAGAGCACTTTACTTTTTAATTGCCTACTCATACCGAAGTAGCACCTATTGGCAACAGCGATTCTGCGTGATTAACACTGGATCCAAGATAGACGAAGTAATCTATGACTTCAAAGTTACGACTGTTAACACTAACGTGGGAGCCGAGTCGCGAATGCGATGACTGTTTGTGCGATGGCAGGATATATTTCATCTTGTCCTCGTTCACTACCAGACCCATATCCTTCGCCTTCTTATCCAGTCTGGAGAAAGCAGAACTCACGACGCGGTTATTGAGGCCAATAATGTCAATATCATTGGCATACGCCAATAGGTGTACACCCTTGGAAAAGTTGTTGTTTCTCTATTCAGCCCTGCAGCTATTATAATTTTCTCCAACATCAAATTCCAAGAAATCACACGATAAAATATCCTCCTGTCTGAAACCTCGTTTGGTATCGAACGGCTCGGAGAGGCTTTTCCCGATCCTGGCGGAACTTTTAGTATTGCTTAACGTCAGTTTACATAGCCGTATAAGTTTTGCGGTAATACCAGATTCTGGCATAGCGGCGTAAAGGCCGCTCCTTCTCGGGCTGTGGAAGGCTGAATTAAAATCGACGAAAAGGTGCTGGGTGTCGATCCTCTTTTCACGGGTCTTTTCCAAGTCTTGTCGCATGGTGAATATCTGGTCATTGGTTGACTTACCAGGTCTAAAGCCACACTGATAAGGTCCAATCAGTTTGTTGACGGTGGGCTTTAGTATTACACACAATACGCTTGATAGGACCGATATATATGCGATATTAAGGAGGCTTACCCCGCGATAATTGGCGCAGTCTGTGGAGTCCCCTTTGTTACGGATTGGTCAGAGCTCACTTAAATCCTAATCGTCGGCCGTGTTTTCGTCTGACCATAGTTGTAAAGTAGCTGGTGCATGCCCCTTGTCAGTTCTTCACCGCCATGTTTGAATAGCTCTGCCGGTAGGCCGTCGGCTCCAGTCGCTCAGTTTTGTTGTTATTTAAGTGGGCGATTAGTATTCGAACTTCTTCCTGGTCATGTAATGGAACGTCATTTTCATCGTCATCGATTGGGGTTTCGGGTTCACCATCTCCGGATGCTCCAATATCACTGTCATTCAGCAGGCTGGAGAAGTGTTCCCTCCATAAATTCAGTACACTCTGTGCATGCGACGCCAGATCGCCTCTTTTTGCCCTACAAGAGTCTGCTACAGTCTAGAAACCTTCTTTAAGCCGTCGTATCTTTTCATAGAATTTTCTACTTTCTTGTCGGCCAGCTTTTCAACCACTTCGTACTCACGGATATCGGCTTCTTTTTTTTTTGTCTATGCATGCGTCTTACTACCCTCTTCAAACATTATATCCCTAAACCTATGATTCGTCACAGGTTATAATGTGTTTCAGCAGCTCTGCATGGTCGTTGACTTGATTTAGTGGCCATGGGGCATTTTCCGTTCTCCGTTTCATCACCATAAGTTTTAGAAAAAACCCATTATGTGATCCAATCGATATGCCAACATCATCAGCGTCTTCCCTAATTATAATTCTGCAATGCTTTCATACCCATTTCTTTCACACTTTCCACGTTTTCATCGGTTCTTGATGTGCTAGAGCTGCAAAACGCTCGTCATCTTCAAAAGTTTCCTTGTAAACACTTATATCACTATGCAAGCTTGGGGGTCAAGAAAGAAATGAACAAATTTTTGTACTGTACTGTACTGATGTGAACCGTACTCCAGTGTGGGCATTCGACATCGATCGAAACAAATGGCACGCAGAAGGGGTAATATCTGGATTGTAAGACGGGTGAGACTAAACTTTTCAGACGCACATTGTCAATATGAAAAATTATTGCCTCGTATCTGGTCGAAAATTCCGAAAGTTTTTCGTCTTGCCGACTCGGATCCACATTAATAATTTCACATGGTTTTGGAAGTTCATAATACAGCGCACCCTTCTGATCACACTAAATATAGAGCATAACCTTGAAGCCATGGATATTCGGTTTTGCCGTTGATTTGACTGGTTGACCAAGCTTGACATATATATTTTTTCGTTTAGCGCAGTCATAAGGGATCCAGTTTTCATCATCATTCACAATCGGATGTAAAAACGAACTCTTTTATGTGTCAATGTGCAGTTGCCTTACGACAGGAGCGTCTCTACAGGGTTACAGGGTTACAGGGTTACAGGGTTAGGGGACATATGCAGGTCGAAGCAAGTTTGGAGAGTTCTTGTGCGCTGTAGTGCCAAAATCTAGCCTCCGAGCCATCTGACTACTACCAGTTGAGAGCCCATACAGCTCCAGATTGGTGGTCTTTTCTACTTCTACTACAGCAGTATTTTATTTTTCCATATGAGTTTATAAATATGTTTGTACGATGTGGTGTTAATTCCTCAAAGAATTTATCGCTGATCTGATTTCAAAAAGCTTTATAGTAACATACATATGTATAAATGTATATATGTATGAATGTTTGTTGCTATTTAATGTAAATATTTCAAATTCCTCAGCATACTCGCTAACTAGATTGTGGCATAACCCCATAGATATGCCTACTATGTGTATATATGTATGTATATGCAAAAGATATATGTATGTATGTATTTGTGTCCCAAAATAACCTTATAACTGTCAAAGTTGTCGAAAAGTTTTATTTTCATCGTTTTTTCACACTTTGCTGGTTATTTGTTTCAACAATCTCTCTCTCCTCCGCCGTCACATGGCACCAGCAAACATCAAGCAGCAAACAGCAAGCAGCAACCAAACATCAACTTCGTGTATAAAACTTTCAAGTGTCACATGAGCTCATTTCGAGCAAAAAAAAAAGCATACAGACACATACATACATACATACATATGTACCCATATGCATAGACATATCCAGCTTCATCAGTGTGTTTATCTGTCTTTCTATAAAATATGCATAAGTCTGTATACAAATATGTATGTATGTATGTATGTATGTATGTCCTCACTTACTGGATCAAAAACCGAAATTCTATTCAACCAACTCGAATATTTGCTAACTGAAGCGGCAATTGGCAAAGCGGAGAAAGAAAAAATGGAATGGCAAATAAAAACAGAAAAGAGAGGGAGAGAGATCGAATCGAAACATCGTAGCAGCAACATGTGGAATGTGGCAACAATGTGTAATATGATGCCTTCGCTGTGCTGCCTTTGCACCGGAACCGAACCGATAAAACAATCAAATTCAATTGAAATTCAATAATTTTGCAAATTTTTCTCACTTTCCTTCCATTGCAGTTGACTAAATTTGCTGACGGTGACTCTGCACTTGCCATTACTGTTATTGCTGTTGTTGCCATTTGGATTCAGTCACCTTTGCGCTGACACACATGGCTTAAGGTGCCACAAAATGCGCTCACTGTTCTGCAGACATACATATTTATATACATACGAGTGTACAGAAGAATGTCGATTGGAGAAACCTGAGCAGATGTGGTCTTCACTCGCTGTTCCTCTGTCGATTTGTTTGGAAAGCAAAATTGCTCATTCGTCCGCTTTAGTTGGAGGATACAAAATACGTGATCCCAGGTAGAGAAGTGCTCACAAATTCAACTATTGATCTATCTTTCTCAATCAAGCATCACTCCGACAAAAGCAAGAAATTGTCAAATTTTAGTTATGATCCTTTCAATCTTCTGGCCCTCGTGTCCACACCCAAATATAATAGACCCAATTGTCTGAGTCTCACTAAGTACTCAAGTGATGACGTTCGATAGTGGTTAGCATTCTGTACTGCCCTTTCGAAAGCCAGGGTTCCAGTCCTAGTTAGACCAACATCCAAAATTATAGAAAATTAAATTTTCTAATTGTGTTCGCGTCCCGACAGGGAATGTCAAGCCCTTCAAGTGTATTTCTGGTATGAAATAAAAGCTCCTCGTAAAAATTCATCGGCCGTTCGGATGCGGCTTGGAATAAACAGTAGGTCTCTCCGTTTGTTGGAAAAACATCAAGGCACATACCTCAAATAGGAGGAGGAGGAGCTCAGCCGAGAATCGCTTCAGGGATCATATAGATGGGCAACGGTAGACAAAGTTTTGACAGATAAGTAGATTGACAGTTCGTCCACAGAGACACCCAAAAGCCTAATTTCTGCTATATGGAATCATCCCTCATTCATACCGGGACAAACTCGCTTGGCAAGGTTTAACTAAGCAAATTTTTTCAAATAAAAGACGCATTATCCATACGTCTCACCACACTCAGTCTGCTACTTAAAGAATTCATATGATTCAGATGAATAATCCTTCAGAAAGATAATTTTGGTCCATCTTGGCCCTGCAAAGTAGGGCTTAACGGTGCTTGGAAATAAAAGAGGGAAATATTCGTAGCAGACTCTTGAAACTCTTCGGATATCTCCCCGTTAAGGTAGCCGGACATAGAGACAACCCAGGAAATATTGAGGCAAGAAGGGGTAAGATTTTAACCACGATAAACTCGACACACTGCATCACTGCAAAATACCTGTTAAGATCGGCTTTCACCAGTATATCCAATAGCAGACGGCAGTGTGAAGTTACGTGCAATGTAAACAGACAGATCTGGCCATTGATCGATGAAAAGAGAATTATTTATCTACAGCTTCCAAGCCCTGCTTTATAAACGAACAACGTTTGATGGAGACTTATGATGGAAGGATTGCTTTTTCTGTAATGACTTATGCCGCACCCGCAGAGACATAGACGAAGAAGAGTAGGTAGATCACTACCTCTTTCACTTCCTACCCTGAGTGCGGCCCGACATCGTTTCTTTGGTGATTTCTACTTTGACTGCCTTGCAGATGCGTCAGCAAGTGTTTTATAGAACTAATCATAAAGAGTTAGAAGCTAAAGAGGGAATCAAGACGCATTTGCAGGGAAAAAAAGAAAGAAGCCGAAATGCGTGAGTACGAAGAGCTTGAGAAGCTGGCCGACAAGGCTGGTGCTCGAAGGTAATACGGCGACTTACGGAAAGTTTCAAGACCGGAGCAAACTTTTGTAGGACCCAGGGGGGTGGGCTAGTGACAGATGCCCAGAGTATACTGTATTTATGGGGTGAACACTTCTCCAGCCAGCTAAATAGCAGTGAAAATGGAGTATACGGAGATGTGAACCCGAAAATCCAATTGATGACGATGGATAAGGTATTCCGTTGCCCCACTATGGCTATGAAGAAGAAGAAGAATGAAATCGACATCTAGGAAGGTGAGAGAAATCTCTCTCATAACGGGGCAAAAGGACTAAGTATATTCCATCAAGTGAACCCCGAATTGAGCAATCTTATTAACTAATCAACTAGGGATTAATATTAAGGACTCTGCAAAACGACATGTAAGTCGAAAAGTTTTTTCTACATACGAGTATCTAAGCTTCTACCGAAGAGCGTTATAATGGAAGTTATTAGATTCCCAGTCGAGAGGTGATCGAATTGATGTTTTTTTTTTAATTCTAATGGAGACTCCAGACATCAGGCACGTGTGAAACTCTAGTACTTACCATACACACATACGCACCTTGTTCGTCCCTCGAGGCTTTCTAAATTGACTTGCATATAGGTATGTTATACTCCAGTGCCCGTCAGAGTAACAGCAGTCAGCGCCTCATGTACGTATATATGTATATATATATATATATATACATACATATATACTTTCATACTATTTATTTGCATTTTGCAAGCAATTGTCAAGTAAGTACATACATACATATGTCGATTTTTACTGCTCAGTGCCACTTAACGTCTCTGCGTCGTCGTCAAGTGTCGAAAGGTGCCTACTTCAATAACATTTTACCTTAGCACTTCTCTGCAAACAGTCGTGCCGGTCCTATCATTTAACACCTTTCATATTTACTGCTGCCATCAGCGTGGTACTTATACTTTTACATGCATGTGTATTAGGGTGGCTCGAAGAACACGACTTTCAAAATCTAGATAAAATTTCATTTATGACAAAGTGATTCACTTGAGACTAACAAATGCATGAGTCCAGTGAAAAAAAATTCGTTGTGTTTGTTGAGACCAACGATAGTTGTTTTTGCTTAGAAACGAGCTCCATACGTAGATTCTCTCCCCTTTCAGATGGTTGACTGAGGAGTAAGAAGGAACTTTTAGGAGGTTATGGCAGCTGCCAAGGCTGAGTATACCTACATCGTGTGCCGAGTTTATCGTGACTAAAATTGAACCTCCTCTTACTAGCTTTCCGGCTCCGCAATTTTCTGAGTTGCCTCCATGTCTGGCGAACCATATTATGGACGTGATATCCGAAGTGTTTTAACAAGCCGAAGTCAGTCCTTCACTCCTAAAACGACTGCGAATTTTACAAAGTACATATTCGCCATCAAAGCCTCAAACTAACTACCCGCCAGCATCTTTATGTATACGGTATAATTGTCGCTTTGTAACCGCTGGAGCGATTTTCAGCCGAACCCCTCCTCCACTTTTTGCGTCTTGATGTTTTTTCTAACAAATGGAGGGACCTACAGTTTATACTACGCCACCTCCGAACGGCTAATGGTTTCTTATGAAGAGTCTTTGTTTCATATCAGAAACACACTCGGAGGGGTTGACATTCCCTACCGATGGGCGACCGCAATTAGAAAATTTAACTTAATTTGTTATTTAAATTAATTTTCTATACATTTTTGGATGTTAGTACGACACCGGGATAGAAACCCGGGCTAACCACTCGGCCACCGCGGCCGAGTAAAGACAAATAAACAAACAAAGCAATCGGTTTGTCGGACGTAAGCTAGGCATCATCGCTGCCATTTCTTTATGTTCGCATACTACCTTCCTTTCCTTCTCGTGGGGCAGTCGACAGCGTTGGAGGGAGCATGCATTCCCAACAAATCTCATCCAAGATTCCCCTTCTTCATACTGCCAAATTAGTAGCTGAATATGTACTAGATTTACGCCGAAAGTCTTCAAACCCTGCTGCTCATTTAGAACTATTACTGAAGGATTATGACTCTTCGCAAAGAACGGGAATAAATTCTGAAATATATTTACGTGTATGTTACCAAAATAAGTCCAGGCAAGGCTCTGTTGGTCTGCTGAAGAAATGCATTAAGTTGTTGCAATATTGTGTGCTGCAAATGTCATTTTTGTGCATCCAACCCTGAGTGTGGTGTCTGTCAATGTCATAATAAATATAACTGAGTTCCTCTAAGAGAAAGGCAACTTCTTCTGAACCAAAGGGCTTTGCTTCGAAAGGGGATTTACTAAAGGGACTCTAAAGTCTGTAAAGGACATCACAAAAGTGTGTGACGAAAGTCCAGGATCTTCTGAAATCGGTCCATCATTACCTCATACTTGCCTCAATTCGACTCGGACTCTGATTGGCTCATAGCAGTGGGGATGATTTTGAAGCAAGGTCTATCAAGGTCTCAGATGAAAGCGATGCAAGCAGAAAATTTGCTTTTAAAAAAATTACTAATCGTAGATATCACACGTTAAACGTTAAGGTACAATCAAAGCCTCGAATTTGCCCACGTTTCATCAGTTGATTTGTAAGCGGCGAGTACTTTGGATTAGTTTTCTTCGGCGTCTGAGATTCTAATGAGCCTCGTATTTTGTAGGAAATTTCAAATGTTGACATCAAGTTTTGTGTCAAAGTCAAGTCCACAATCTTCTTCTTCATTGGTGACTTCTCTTGCCACACAAAGGCGATGGAACGCACTATTAAGCTCGTTAGCGAAGCTTCATAGGAGCCACACCTGCGTACCAGAAAGTCTACTTTCAAACAATAAGGACTAAATATGAAAGCTCATTCATGGTTAGTTCGTTGAGATGGGTAAGCGCGAAATACTAAGTGCATCCACCTTCACGTTATGGGTAGTGAGTCGTTCCCCTTTGTATTTTAAAGAGGTGTGCCAAGAGCTGCACAGCAAATGTAACGCAGGTGAGTAAGAGGGAAGGAGAAAGGGTTTAGTTAAAGTCCTCTCTCGTCGTATGAAGACCAAACGCTACAAGCCCCTCAACGTTCCCGTCCTGCTATGTGGTGCGGAGACATGGACGATGACGACACCTGATGATTTGGTGTTAGAAGTTTTCGAGAGAAAGGTTTTGCGTAAGATGTACGAGTATGGTCCTCTACGAGTTGGGAAGAGAGAATATCGCAGCCGATGGAACATTGACATACTTCAGCGATTCAAGAAACAGCGGCTGCGTTGGCTAGGTCATGTTTTCCGGATGGATAAGAACACTCCAGCTCTGAAAGTTTTCGATGCAGTACCCGCTGGGGGAAGCAGAGAAAGACGAAGACCTCCACTTCGTTGGAAAGACCAGGTAAAGAACGACTTGGATATACTAAACAAGAAATGAATACGCCAGTCAAGAAGAACCCTAATGTGTGTATGCTCCATTCACTTTTTGCGTTTTTTTTCTCAGTTTCTTTTCCACTGAAGTTTGTGGCGCCAAGGGAATTTGCATACAAACATAGATAGAATTACAATAAAATTACAACCAGGTATACACTTTGACATATGTACATACGTATATACCTATGTATGTATGCATGTCTACAAATATCGTCTGCAAGTTGCGACTGATTATTGTCACTTTGTTATTATTTTCTTTGGCTGTGGAAATTGCAAATTTTCACTTGGATTTTATTTCGTTTTTCATTTTATTTATTTTTTACGCCTTTTTTGTTGATAAATAATGACAGGCAAACAAACTTTGTAAATTCTGTTAGACATCATCTTCTGGTCGTGACAATTGTAAATAGAATAAGAATTTTACGCTATGTTTGCACATGCGAGGGGATTCACAAGAGTTCGGTCAGTTATTCACCAACAATTTGTTTTCGTTCTAATCTAAGAATAACAAATCCGTTGCAATTACTTTACTTTTGAGGATAGTTCAGACGAAATTCCACCACCAACGCAAACAGAAACCTTTAATTCTCTTCGAGTTTCGGCGTAATTTACAGCCAATACAAATATTCAGTGAATGCCAAATTGCATATGGAACGATTGCACCACCTTTAAAGACTATTTCTAAGTGGTTCCGAAAATTCCAGACCGGAATTTTTCCGTAGAGCACGAGACCCGAGAAGGTCGACTAAAATCTTTCACTGCTTACGTCACTGTAGCTCTGGTGAAGAACCACGATTAACACAAGAAATGATTGCTAATGAATTGGGCTTGAATGCAATGGCTGTATCGCGAATAGTAAGTAATTATCTGGGAAACACGAAGAAATCTGCTCGATGGGCACCACGTATTTTAAATGAGGCCCAAAAAGAGGCTCGAGTGCATTTTGCTCAATTTTTAATAAACAAATTCTAGGTCAGTCTAGCAACTTTAGTAAAGTACGATCTGGAAACCAAACAGCAGTCCATGGTATGGAGTCCAACAGGAGCAAACCCACCCGTAAAATCTAAGCAACAAAAATCAGCAGCAAAAGTAATGATGTCAGTTTACTTCATCCGATCTAAAATCGTAGCTGCTATTCTACTGGAAAAGGCTCAAAAGGTCAGACGGTAACTGCAAAATGGTACACCGAAGAGTGCTTACCAACAGTTTTAAAAAATATGTTGGAAAACAGGAAGAAAGAGGATTTGCGGTGCTACTTTTTACATCAGGACAACGCGCCATCCCACTCTGCTGAAATAACGAGTAATTTTATTGCGATCTCTGGGATCTAAGAAATGCGTCCACCATATTCCCCGGATCTTGTTACTTCTGGTTTTTTCCCAAAAATAAAAAATAAATTTAAATGAAAGGTCTTTAATAGCAACGAGGAGATAATTAATGCGGTTAATGCTGAACTTGATGAGCTTGAAAAGCAAGATTTTGAAGACTGTTTTCGGCAGTGGATCTATAGACTTAAGAAATGCTTGAAATCAATGGTGACTATGTAGAGAAGATAAAAAAGGACAAAGATTACGAATAAATACCCAAATAAGGTATTTTCTGGTCAACTTACCGAACTTTTGTAAATCTCCTCGTATATACCTACATACTGCATATCATATTTATTTGCAGCCACAATTTCAATCAAATTATTATGAGATGGTGAAGGTATGTGATATCTGCTATTTTGGCGGAATCACCGATTTGAACGTAAACATAAACATATATATATATATATATTGTATATATATATTGTATATATACTAATATATAATAATAATAGCGACATTTTTGTTCCAAACTCTTGTTTATTTATTGAGCTTTCTTTTGATCTCAAGGGAAATTTTGCCCAAAATTACATAGATTGGTACGTATATAATCGTATCAAAATGAAATATTATCATTGAAAAATCTTTTCAATTTTTTTAAATTTATTAAATGCAAATATTTTTAAAGAAAACAATTAAATAATAATTTAAAAAATATGCCTTTAATTAAATTTTTTTTAATTATTATTTTTACTGAGAATTTTTTCTTTAATAAATGGAGAGGTAAAAACAGGTGTAAATTTAATAGGCACTTTGTGGCTTGGGAAATCAATGTGATGGAGCGAGTGAAGAAGACATCAGCAGCCCTATTTACATATGTACTTACATGCATACATATATGTAAAAGGATGTTACGTAGCACTTGAAGTCTCTTACCTGCTCTCTGTCGCACTGGATCCTCATTAAGATCGCTAAGCCAATACTTTTTTACGATGCTCGAATATGGTGGAAAGCTGCGTTCCAAATATCATATCTCCATGGGTTCGAGAGGCCTTTTAGAGTTTCAGTGATCAGCACCACCGGATCAGAGTACTGAAAACAACACCAACTGCAGTGCTTCATGCGTTTTTGACTATTCCACCAGCAAGCCTAGTAGCTAAAAAGAGGGCCACGAGGCTATGGGTTTCCACGCAACCGAAAATCACGACATTTAGGCACAGTAGTGTAGCGTTTTCCACAAAGGTACGAATAGACTATCTAAGACCGCACCTGATTTTCGGCAAACTGCTCTCTGCTCTCTGAGGCTTTAGTTTATTTCGCTAAAGTAGAGATACGAAGATCTTTTGAACTACCAACCAATTGCCGTGTCTTCCAAGCCGAAATATTTACTATAAAAATGACGGAAGAGTTACTGCGAGGTATAGGCCTTCAAAGGGTGAGAATGCACGTATATATATATATAGAGAAGCGGCCATTAAGGTCTTACTTTCATACAGCACGAAGTCAACTGCGATAGCACTATGTATTGAGGCGATAAAAAGACTGAGTCTCAGTCTGAGTGCCAGGTCATATGGCCGTCGTATGTAATGAGATAGTTAACAAAATGTCAAAAGAGAGCGTTCTTTCAGAACACAACGTAGTTATAAACTTACCAGTTCCACTCAGGGAACTGAAGTAAAGCAAACACAAGAATGGAATGTGTGGAGACAGTGGAGCAGGAGGATTAATAGATATACGAAAAATGCTGGATTTGTTTGCCAGCACCAGGAACGGGCTAATAATGCCATATTTTTCTTTCTCTCGTTCCAAAACTCCAAAAGAACCAAGTAGCTTAATACATTCCCGACGCAACGAGGTGTTTGGTAAATAGAACAACCAATATTTGCATCGAGAAGGTAGTACCTGGCAAGTAGTTTCTTCCATATGATTGAGGAAGAGGTACGTCAACATAAACGTGCTTCACCATTATTGAAGAGCTGAGGTACAAGATTGACTTAAGGGAAGTCTTTTTTGAACGGCACCCTAGATACATATCGACCTTCACTTGTCCGAGTAGTGTTGGCTTAAAGTTTTAGCCAGTGAAATTCAATAATAGTGGCTACATCGAAGGATCATAAATTGTTCACAATACTTTTCTCTCGTAGACTCCCAAGGTTGACTCATTAGATGTTGGCATCGGCCACGTTTCTGCATCGTATAGTAGGACGGAAATGATGACTGACCTGTAGAGTTTGGTTATGGTTCGTAGAGAGAAGACTTCAGTTTTCAATACCCTATACAGTCCAAAGTCGCACCTTTTGGCAAGAGTATTTCTGCGTTGGATTTCAAGGCTGTTTGTATGATCTCTCTATACTCTGGACAATGGTCACCAGATTACCACCTTGGTTCCCACATGAATATGCTCCGATCATGATCAAGATCTGTTAGTCCTTATCCAACATTCAAAGAACTTTCGAGCATTATTTTTATCACTCAGCTTCCCAAGCTCATCATACTCACGGGATTCAGCATCTTTCTTTTTGGTCTGTAAATGCGACTTGCTTCTGTTTTCAAGTTTCGATATCTATTCCACCTCGTACGTGTTTTGGTCGATTGCAAGGTTACTTGATAGGCAGACTATTATCCCCTTCAACGTTCCCTTACATCAAGTTCCCGATGACTGCTCTTAAAAAACAAGCTTCCAAGTCGTGTAGAAAACCGTTTGGATGTCCGTTGGGATTGAAGCTTAGCGACGTCGAACATTCCTTGTGTTTGTTGGCGGGTGTTCATTGATACTCCGAGAACTCGGAACTCTATCGCAACATGATTATAGATATGGTTGTGAGGTTTTCCAACTGGAGATACTGGAGGTAGCTTGGTGAATTTTCTTGTGCTGGAATCTAGTACTAACGACAACCATATTTCGGGCTCCTGCGAAGTTGATCAGCCTCAGCTCATTTGGGTATGTTTCTTCGTGGTGGCTGAATTTCCGGCAGTTGTGTTGAAGATACTTTCTTTGGCCAGTCGCCAAGCACAAGGCATCCTTGGTCAAATTGTCATTCTCTTCCATTTGGGCATGAACACAAATCAGCGATGGGTTGAAAAAGTTTGTTTTAATGTGGATTGTGGCGAGACATTCATCCATCTGGGTGAATGTCAATACTCTGCGATGAAATCTTTCTTCCACTACAAATTCTACACCAAATATTTCCGGTTTATTTCACAAGGATTTACTTTCTTCCATCCTTGTTTCGTCCATCGTATTTCCTGGACGATGGTGATGTCAACCAGCTGGGCAGTGGCACCTTCCCATTTAAGAGACCGAACATTCCAGGTTCATCAAATCATTATCATTAAAATATTTGCGGTGGTCAACATCAGAATGGGTGGTCCGAGGCTTTTTAGGATTTTTTATTGAATTATATTTGGGTCCCAAACCTACGCCCAGCCGCAAGGGGATTTGCCTGCTCACTTTAGCTCGAGTCTAAACAGATATTTGTTGGCTACCCACAGTATACTTAATTTGGGTCCAAAAGTTCTGAGCTGCTTGAACCATGCACACGTAAAAGAATCGTTTCTGGTTACTCTCAGGTAAAGGCCAGACAAAAATTTTCTTCACCGACGTGAAGTTCTACTACATGGCACCTAATAATCCAAGGAGTAAATATACTCTTAAGTTTTACACAATCTTTTCCACTTACCTAATCATAAAACTGATTAGAAAAGACGAACAAAAATGAACAAAATAATAGTAATAATATTGTAGTAGTAGAATACGGAAGATATAAATCGCTGCCTACATTTAGGCGCTTTTTGTACTCTATATTAACCTCTCAGCTCAGTCACACACCCAATTAATTTTCCATTTCAGCATTTCTGCATATGAATTCTTAAAAACAGAAAACTGAAGAGTGTTTCACACTTAAATTTCATTGACCCCCCACCATAAATTAGCGCAATATCCTGCCAAAAATAAAAATATGCCATAAAATAAAATACTTACGTTTCACGCGATGAAATGTTGCTTTTGAAAAATGAAATAAAATAAAATAAAAAATAAAAAAAATAAAAATATGCACAAAGAAAAAAGAAAAATTAAAAACTAAAAATAACCAACGAGCAGTGAAAAGCAATTTTTATTTGAATGCGAAATAAAATTGGCTATAAATAAAACACCGAAAAAGGGACAATAACCAATAAACACATATATACAAGCAAACATATGTACATATACATCCGTACATATATATAAAAGAATGTCTTTTGAATATTTTTTAAGCTCATAAAAGGAAGTAAACATATTTGTTGACATACTCGTATGTATGTGCATATATACACATATCATTTGGTGTAAACATACATATTTACATATATAGATATTGTTATTGGGTTTTTATACCCCTACAGGGAAAAATACTAGTTATTTACTAGAATCCAACTAGTTTGCATTTTTACACCAATTAGTTCATCATCCAACTATTTTCCATATAAGCTAATGGTATTTTTAACACAGCGAAGTCTTACGAACTAGTAATTGTCAGTCTATGCATCAGCTTCATACTAGTTAAATACCAGTTCATGTATATCAGTTAAAATACTGGTTGTTTTATACCACTTTAGAACTAGTTCACCTCCAAACGACTGAACCGATTTTAATGAAATTTTTTTTGTGCGTTCAGATAGATTTGAGAATGGTTTTGAAAAACTTCTTTCACGTGAAGTTGACTAGAGATCAACTTTTTTGAAAAAACCGCACTTATGGTTTCCGTTACTGGAAATCTATTGGGTGGCCCCAAAGGAAACCGGCGATTTTTCATACAGGCGGCGTTGACAGTTTTTTTCTTTTGAACAGCTTGTGACTATTTAATTGTATTTTTCTTTTGTCAGTTATAAGCCGTCACCTTTAGTTTACTTCAGAAAAAGAGTATGCATAATTTTGTTTACATTTGTTTGCTTGGCGTCAATTTGAATATGGAGCCCACAAAAGAACGCCACATTTTACATTAGTATTTCCTATTGGGTGTATGCATCAATTCGTGCGATTTTTTCGAAAACTAAGATTTTATTGTCAACAAATTGTTATACATTTAGTGTTCAAAGTATTGCCCATCGGAAACTACGATGTTTGCCCATCTTTCTGGCAGTTTGTGGATGCCATCACAAAAGAACTTCTCCGACTTGGAGGTCAAGAAAGAATCGAGCCAATTTCTGATACCCCGTTCTGAAGTGAAGCGTACTCCGGTGAGGGCATTCCACATTGATCTGAACAAGTGGTAATCGGAAAGTGCTATGACTGGGCTATAAGGCGGGTGAGGTAGAACTTCCCATCCACAGTTTTCCAAATAGTTTTTAACTGGCCTTCCAACATGTGGCCGAGCGTTGTCATGATGAAAAATTACTGATTCATGTCTGGTCGCATATTCTGCTCGATTTTCCTCGATGGCCTTTTTCAAACGAATCAATTGTTTTCGGTAGAGGTCCCCATTGATCATCTGACCCGATTTCAATAGCTCATAATAGAGCACACTCTTGTGGTCCCACCAAATACATAGCATAACCTTGGCACCATGGATATTTGGCTTTGCCGTGGATGTCGATGGTTGGCCGGGTTTCACATATGATCTCTTGCGCTTTGGGTTATCATAATGAATCCATTTTAAATTGCCAGTGACAATCCGATGCAAAAATGACTTCTTTTGGTGACGTTGAAGCAACATTTCCCACATGCAGAATCGACGTTCGACGTCTCTTGGCTTTAATTCATAAGGCACCCAATTTCCAAGTTTCAGGATGATTCCTAATGAGTTTAGTCGTCTGGAAACGGTTGCTTGATCAACTCCTATACGTAATACTTTTGCAAGTTCTTCTTGCATCTGGCATGCATCTGCGTCGAGCAATGTCTCCAATACTTCGTGTTGAAATTTGTTTGCCTGTCCGGGTCGTTCTCCGTCATCTAAGTCGAAATTGCCACATTTAAGCCATGCAAACCACTTTTGGCACGTTCGTTCGGCTAAAGCATGGTCACCATAAACGTCCAGTAAAATACGATGGCTTTCGGTAGCACTTTTCTTCATGTTTAAGTAATGAAGAAGAACTCCCCGCAAAAACACTTTATCTGGTACAAATTTCGACATTTTCATATGAATGAAGCAAATTGTTGTTCACGCTAAAACAAATGACATCTACTGAAAACGACGCGAAATAATACTAGTAGAGGAGCCCTCTCTTAGAAAACCCCAAGAATTAATGCATACACCCAATAATTTTAGTCTATGACTAACTAGTATATTTTTGTCCTTTAAATACTAGTATAATTCTGGTACACAACAAACTAGTATGTTTGCATACTAGTTTACCCTTTCCCGGCAGGTACCTTAACAGAATACACATATGTACATATAATTGTAAGTAAACCAACAAACACATGCTGTCCAGCGCAATGACATCGCTGCTACGCTGAAAATTACAATCATCCTTTGCCAACCAAGCTACCAAACGACAACAACTGCGCATGTCAGCGAAAAAAAAAATTGTAAAAAAAAAATTAAAAAAAATTACAAAAAAAGAACATACAAAAACCGAAACACACAAACAAAAAATAAAAATAAAAAACAGATAAACACCAAAAAATGCAAAACAAACAACAAATATTTTACGTCACCAAAAAAACAAAAAAAATATTGGCGGAATATATTAACGGCCACGACAATAACAACAATGCTGAGGACAAACTTGCCACAAACGGGTAGAGATTAGCATAGTGCGGAATTAAAACACAAAGTCGCAAAATTGGTAGCTCTCTCCGTATGTGTGTAGTTATATGTATACATATAAGTAAACTCCATTGGCTGACGTCGATAACTTTTGGCAAAACCGAAAGTCGGGCGGACGCATTTCGGAAGGGGCCAGAGCACGCTGAAAAGACTTCAAAGTATTCTAATCTAATGTTGCAGGTTCCGCGCTGGAGGCTTCAATAACAACAAACAAACAAACAACAGCAGCAACAGCAGCAAGCACTTATTTAATTCAGTTCAGCAAAAAAGAGAAGAACAACAAATAACAAAGTAATAAAAACATAAAAAAAAACTGTATTTACCTATCAGGCATAAAATTTATACAAAAATTTCAAATACAAAGACCTACGGCTGAACAACGAAGCAGTGGAAAGCGCACAGAAATGAGAGCGATAATATAAAGGGAACAAGAAAAACTATGTTTTCTTCATACCCTTCATAAATGGTATCGACTTTAAATTTAAATATAAATTTACTCATTTATGAAGGGGTATTCTTCCGGTATTCGAGTAGTTAGTCGCTTCAGAAAGATGTGCTTCATGATGGAGTGATATGAGCTGCGTCATTACATATTGCTGTCAGCTATCTACGACAGAAGACATAATCCTTTTTGAACTTCTGAGCATTACCTAAGTATGTATATATGAGGGGAGTTCGGTAAGTTGACCAGAAAAAAAATCCTTTTTGTATTTTATTCGTAATATTTGCACTTTTTTTTATCTCCTCTACATGATCGCCATTGATTGAAATGCATTTATTAAGCCTATAGATCCACTTCTGAACACAGTCTTCAAAATCTTGCTTTCTAAGCTTATCCAGTTCAGCATTAACCGCTTTAATTATCTCCTCGTTGCTATTAAAGACCTTTCCTTTTAATTTTTATTTTTATTTTTGGAAATAACCAGAAGCCACAAGGTGCTACAACCGGGAAATATGGTGTTGGACGTATTTCTTCGATCCCAGAGATCGATAAAATTACTCGTTATTTCAGCAGTGTGGGATGACGCGTTGTCATGATGTAAAAAGTAGCGCCGCAAATCCTCTTTCTTCCTGTTTTCCAACAAATTTTCGAAAACTTTTGGAAAGCACTCTTCGGTGTACCATTTTGCAGTTACCGTCTGACCCTCTGACCCTTTTCTAGTGGAATAGCAGCTACGATTTTAGATCGGGTGAAGTAAACTGACATAATTACTTTTGCTGCTGATCTTACGGGTGTATTTGCTCCTGTTGGGCTCCATACCATGGACTGCTGTTTGGTTCCTGGATCGTACATCGTACATATAGAACCAAGTTTCGTCACCAGTAATGACTTTACTAAAGTTGCTAGACTGACCATTTTAGAATTTTTTTAGGAAAAATTATGTTAAATACATTAGAGCCTCTTTTTGGGCCACGAGTACCCATCGGTCTGCTTTCTTCGTGTATTCCAGACACAGCCATGGATTTCAGGCCCGATTCATTAGCATTTCTTGTATCAATCGTGGGTCTTCATCAATTTTGGACTTCACCAGAGCTACAGTGACGTCACCAGTGGAAGATTTTGTTCGAACTTCTCGGTGTTCGTCCTCTACGGAAAAATATCCGGTCTGGAATCTTCGGAACTACTTAGAAATAGTCTTTAAGGACGGTGCAATCCTTCCATATGCAATTTGGCTTTCACTGAGTATTTGTATTGGCTGCAAATTACGCCGAAACCCGAAGAGAATCACATGACGAATTTCTCTTTGTGTTGGTGGTGGAATTTCGTCTGACATATCCTCAGCTATCTGGCGTTTTCTCATCTCCATTTAAGCCGAACGTTCTAAAATTTGAAAGGAAGACTAATAAAGTCATAACAAAGGATTTGGTATTTTTAGATTTAACGAAAAAAAATTGAAATTCACCAACTGACCGAACTTTTGTTAATCCCCTCAGCCATTTTGGACGCCTACCTAATTTTTGATAACTCTTTTTTACTTGGCTTTAATTCTTACTCTTCTTCTCTTTTGTCCTACCAACAGAGACAGGAATTCTTTCACTGTGACGATTTAGATGGACGACAGAGGCTCATAAGTTTCACAATTATGACTTGGAAGCTAAGGATCAATAATCCAAATGGAAGCCGCCAATCTCACATAAAATGTTAAGGATGTTCTTTTAAATTTTAATTCCCTTTGTTGAAGCGTGACACAATGAGTGCTTGCCACATGTGGAATGGAAGTTAACGAATATTGATTGCTTTTCAAGCGCAATTCATATGAAACAATCCAACAATTTTAACATCAACAAAAATGTTAGCTTGAAAATCCAACGTAGAACCACTTTTGACAACAGGTGCAACTTTGAACTGAAAAGTAGAGTCCTCTCCCAGCGTAGAAACACCAAACTCCAGCAGTCACTTATCCTTCCCATCCTGCTAAATGTGGGGCGGATGTATGGATAATGATAACATCTAACGAGTCGGCATTGGAAGTTTTCGAGAAAAAGGGTTTGAGAAAAATTTAAGGTTCTTTGCACATTGGAGTTTTACAAGATAATGGGCGACGTTGACATAGTTCAGTGTAACATGTCGTTCGGATGATTGAAAACATACCAGAACTGAAAGGACCCGCTGATGGAAACAGATGAAGACTAAGACCTCCACTTCGATGGAAATCTCAGGTGGCTGTATTCAATATTTAAAATCGGCGCCAAACAGCGAAACGAAGGATATTAAAGAAGAAACCAGAAAAAACCATCGATCATGTGATAGAACAAATATTAGTTTTAGCCTACCTGTCTTTAACACCACAAACATTTGACCAAATATATACAAAGACTAATGCCGTCGAAATAATTGACATCTCAACTATCCGAAGGTTGTGAACTTGCACATGTAATAGTAAATCCTTTCGTTCCTATCTCTGCATGATCTGCACTCTAGGTCAAGGCACCCCGAAGAGCTCCCTTTTTGGTAGTGCCAGTAACAGTTTGATCTATCTGCAAAATACATGTTGTCCTACACGAATTTGATAGCAAGCCCCACGATAGAAGTGCTTTAAAGGCTTCTCTAAACACACAAAGTCAGTCGTTGATGCCTACAAGAAACCTTATTTTTTTTTACATATCGAAGGGATTTATTTATTGAATCTGCTTAATTTAAGCCGGACAATAAGTTTTCAAATATTAATAACTAATAAGTTACTACATTAGTGTATTAATAGCAATGGACGTCAGGTAAAAACGTTGCTCTTCAAAATACTGGCAGAACCCTTCTTCGAAGGCGAGTTCGATTTGCTGGGCAGGATAAAATGTTTGATAGAGGATTCGGATGATTGTGCAGTTTCGAAAGGTATTTTTGCCAGGTGTTTGTCACTTCTGAGTCTACCATTGGTATTTCAAGGTCTATATGTATGTTTTCTTTGCGCGTATACCAAGGTAGAATTACAATATATAGAAGAATATTATGATCCAAGCATAAACCTGATTTTTTATACAATAACCAATTTAAGCTGGCGGTTTTAAGTTTGAGATGCTGTATTTTAGCAGAAATATGGCACTTCCAGGTAAGTCGCCTACCTAAGTTGATGCCGAGGTATTTAACTTCGCTTGCTTGAGGGATCATTACGTTGTTTTCAGTATTGGGCATGATTCTGTCTTCAAAGTGAATGTGACATGCTTACGATTTTGCTCATTCACTTTTATGCGCCTGTTTGACAGCCATCTTCCAACGAGTTTTAAGTGATTTTCTAGTATAATATGTTTGAGGCTTTTATTGGGCACTTGCTCCGACATAAAATAGTGGTATCGTCTGTGAAGGTTGAAGTTAGTACTTTTTCTGCAGTAAATAGAACATACAGTATTGGTCCCAAAACGTTGCCTTGAGGAACACCAGCCATGATTAGATACTCCTCTGAGATAAATTCCTTTACTTTAACTGTAAACTTTCTGTTAGTAAGGTATTATGTTATGAAAATCTGATGAAAATTTTTCGGCAAGCTCATTTTAATTTTAGATATAAGTCCTTCATGTCATACTTTATTGAATGCTTAAGACACATCAAGAAATATTACTGAGCAATACTCTTTCAACTCAAATACCTTCCTGATCTCATTGGTAATGCGATGGACTTGTTCTATAGTACCATATTTTTGCGAAAACCAAATTGATGGTTTGGTATAGTGATCGTATCCAGGCGACTTTAGTAGAAATAAATCTCTTTAGATTCGTCTCTTCTTCACATTTTAAAGCCAACCTCAGGTTTTTCTCAGCAGCTTTTAGTATTATTTTAGATGATGGTGATCGACTATTCCATTGAATCGTTGAATATTCATTTCACATATTACTTCAGTTTCCACTTGCATATGGGTGCTAAGATATTTCTTGTACTTAAGCCAATTTGTTCTGGGCGTTGTCAGGCGAAATGGGTTTTCAACTTTAGTAGGTTGTTCGAATAATTTGATCATAACTGGCGAATGATCGGTGGTGGGTAGTAGGCTTGTCTTTTGTCCAGTGTTTGCATACAATCTAGAGATATACGAGTAGATAGACCATACAGCTTATAGAGCTTATGTACCACAGACTCGCTACGATCTGACGTGGGAATTTTTTGAAGATTATCTTAGTCGTCTGGCTGTGGTGGGCTCTCAGCAAGGAATAAGTGCTTTCTTCGCAAAGAGACATAAAATACCGACAATAAACAACCTTCCAACTCTAAATACTGTCAATCTAAGCCTTGGAACCAAAGCTTAGTTTCTTGGCGTAGCAGAGCCAATATGTGATGGCCTCCCAAACCTACTATATGTATATGTAAAAAACTTTTCTTATGGGAAAGCTATGTGGTGGGCGGTGAGAAATAGAGCGGCTAACTTTGAGTACCAGTATCCAGTGAGTTAATCAACGATTTGGATGTTCGAAAATTTTTCATTCTTACCAAGCAGCACAAGCCGTTCTGCTCTGCATTCTTACTAGTAGCAACTATGTAAAGCAAATCCGCAGAAGAGAAAGAATGAGGCAATAACTTCGACTTGATAGGTTTAAGGTTTGTAACTTACTCGTTAGATCATAGAAGAACCCGACTCCTTGAACTGTCTTACGTAATCATTGGAGTTTTTTCCAGCAGAGTCGAATTCACTGTCGAGGACAATTTGACTCAAAAATCATCTCTACAGATGATGGCTAAACTGAATAAACTGTCTTTCATTTCCTCGTAACCAGAGAGATATAGAGCATTTTGCTTCATACAAATTATGGTTCAGGGAATTTACATGTGAGCAGGCCGCGTCAAGACGGCTTCACACTGCGTCCTAAATCAAGACAAACTTGATCGATCAGGGATCAGAGGAAATCAGTAAAAAATGAATCTTTAGAAGTAAAAAGGAGGCAAAAGGAGTTTGGATGACCGCGGGCGCATTGCAGAAGAAGCCGCAAAAGCTTTAAGAACGATGAGAATAAGGAAACGACCCAACTCTCCTGCCTTGGGAAAGAGCTGGGCCCTGAAGTCGGCGGTTTTCCAAAATGCATTTGAATTTTCTACCAAAACACATTTGAGGTTTTCTGAAGATTTGGCTCAGACTATCAGACATATCGATAGTTCTATTTAATTTTCTGCTACCATTCCCCATTCAACGAAGGTATAAGAATGGAACAAAGAAATCAAACAACAGTAACATTCATACATTCCCGAAAAAAGTCCAAATAACAACAAAAAAGCGAAAACCACAAACTAGATATCTAAAACAACACAGCAACTTGAGCCATTAAAACGCTGTAAGCAACAACAACGAAGAAGCAATTGAAACTGGAGGAAAAGAACAAAAAAAACAAAAAAAAACGAAAACAAAAAATACTGAGAATTGAAAACAAAATAAATAAGCAATCGAGCCATGCTCAACACTCAACGCCAGCACAGTTTATCCAACCCACGGAACCCAACAGAGTCTCCACACGTCAGAATGGTGTGTGTGTGTGTATGTGTGTGTGTTTAGGCGCTGCTGTGAAGTGCCTGCAAAGTCCACTCAGCGAATGACCCGTTTGACTGCCTGCCGTTTGTAGTATGCCTGGCTTCGTGCCTGCTTGCCTGTTTGCCAGTTTGTATGCCTATCGACTTGACAGCCTAACAACCGCGCTTGTTGTATGATTCTACTCCTTGGCAGACCTGTCCGCGACTGTCCACCGCAGTGGCATAACAACGACATGAGTTATTTTGAACATCCACACATATACACACACACATACACATTTATTCGTGCATATATAAGTACGGTAGATGCTAGATGGTATGCACTCACTCAACCCGGCTGAAGCAAATAATTCCAGTGGAGCTGTAAAGTACTTACTTTGATGGTCAAGCTGATTGCATGGACCGCAGGCAGTTGTCCGAGTGGTATTGGTATGTTGGTATATATATATATATATATGTACCATATATGTAACAAGAATGCTGTCAATATTGTTTAACAGTTTTAGGCTGGAATGCTAGACGGCGAATTCTGTGCTGGAACATGGAATGTACGCATGAGTTGTGTTTTCTTTAGACAGACAACGAAGGTTCGCTTAATTGGAATCAAGATGTATTACAGCTCTTCTGTTGGTCGGCTGACGTACGAGGTGTCTAATGTGACTAAGGAACGCTTTCTAGAAGCGCTTGTTAGCGATGCCCTAGCAGGGGTAACAATATTTTGGCGAACAAAGAACAAGCTCTACAGGTTTCTTATTATAACGCCTCCGTCCAGCTTAAGCTTCTATAAGCAGGGGTTATGACAACACCTCTTAAGTCGAAACCGGTAGTTTTCGAAAGAAAAGTTTTTTTGGAACCTTGCGAACTAGCGACGGCAAACACCACAGATGAGAGAACGATGAGTTGTGTGAAAGATTTACATACATATGTAGTTCCTCAAGTGACTGTGCGTGGCATGTCATCCGGAAGGATGAAAACCATACAGCTTTCAAAGAAATTCGGCACAGTACTCACCGTTGAAGGCAAAAAGACATCCACTGGATCAGGATCTGATAGAGAATGAGCTAATTTTACTTGGCGTTTCCAATTGTTAGCGAAGATGAAATGACTGGAGTGCTATTTTTAACTCGGCTATAAACGCGGCTCCGATAACCGAGTGGTTAGCATATCGTACAGCAATTCGGAAGGACCGGGCTCAAATTCAGGTACGACCAACATCCAAAGGTTATAGAAAATTAATTTAAATAAAAAATTTAATTAAACTTTCTATTTGCGGTCGCCCTCAACCCCTTCGAGTGTATTTCTGTCAAAAATCCATCAGCCGTACGGAGGCAGCTTTGCCCACGCCTAATTAAGAAAAAGACTCTGAAAATTTACCCTCCATGACGAAACCTAACCAAAAGGATTAAGACTGTTCGACCTCGTAGGCCTAAAAAATTATTGTATGTAAGACCAGACTTCAGTACACCGCATCAGCAGGCTAAGCGCACCATTGTCCGGTCCTAACATCGTCCCGGCCTGCAATTTTTCAAAGCCAGGATACGTATCATCCGCTACACAGCCAAGAACGCGAGTCAGTTAACACCGGGAAGGTTTCAGCCAAGCAGTTTTTTATGGCCCGCTCTCTGATAGAATTCGTCGTCGACCGTAACGCGATTCATGAGGATACGTCAAAATGCATGAGCATGAAGAACTAGAGGCGAACAGAGGAAATTGTCGGAAACTCTAAGAAAGGGTGTGGCAAACATACAAATATACTATGCACTTATGAATTAAATCTTTTTTCTTTTTATTTCATTTCTATTTATCCAATTTTGAAACTACTTCCAGTCCCCTGAACAGAGAAGCACCTAGATTTCTAAATTAGACCGTACAGAAACTGAAAACAGATTGCTCGCTCAAGGCTTTCTCTTCTACTAATAACCGTTCTGCTAGCGTGTACCATAATGCAATTAGGTTGAGTGTCATTTCAAGACCATACAGACAGTCTATGCGGTCTTATATGCCGCTAAAGTATACCATCTTACCCTGACCTGTCTGCCAGCTCCCTCGCAAATTTCATTACTGGAGAATCTTTGGCGGCTTTGTGTTTCACGTACTGGTCCGCTAGTCAGACGGATGGTACTTTTGGTAATCTCCTCAACGCTTTCCTTCCTACAATATGCTTGGGGTTTGGAACCCAGTAGATATGCAGCTGCTTCATTGCTTTAAGTTTTTTATATAAATTTGAAGTTTTCGTGTGATTTCTTCCGCTTCCTTCTTACTGGAAAGGTTTGTGATTCTATGGAAGTTACTTGAGATCTTGCCCAGTTGAATTGATTCCGGCGCCTGCCCCTTCAACTATTTTTGATCTATGATGCAGCCTTCAGGTTTTTCTTATAAAGATTGCGACTAAGAAGGTTGAACTGGATGACTCAACGGGTCTCACTTAAGGATATTATGTTCAAACTGTTGCCAGACACTACCTACGAAAAAACTTCAAGGCTGCTGATATGACTGTTGACGGGGTATTGCCTTCTAGCGTCTGATGGAAGAAGAAATTGTAGTAATGTATGGAGAAAATTGAATAAATAAACTGTGAGTGTTTAGAATTTGGCGGGCAAAGACTATGTTTAGTTAGTGTTGCAAGGAGGCTGCCGGACCTTCAATCGGCAATATCTCAAACTACTGCTTCAATTTTCCCAAATATACCTAACTTTCTCGAACTTTTGAGCCTCTAATGGTTTTCCGAGGTCTTTTTTCTGTAAAGAACTGAGAGTAAGAGTCAAAACTATCCTTTGAAGGAGGTACTAACAGGCTAAAGGATTCTACAAATGGTTTCCTTTGAAATTTTATTACATACAGACATGCATGTAGAGCTCTCTTTTTATTTCATGTAGATTGAATATTTTAAAAGTTTTACTATTTTTTTTTTTAATTCGGGACTAATTGTTGCAGATTAATTGTTAGAATCATCTGATTTATTTCAAAAATGCACTGTTTTGCTCTATAACTTTTTGCCATTTCGAAAGTAATGTCAATATGACTGTCTCATAGAAACCCCTGTCCCTATTGGCGACAACTTGAGACAACTGATTTGCACAGGCTTCTCTTGAGGCCGATTCTTCACCAGCCGAATCATGCGCCATAGACAGAAACAGATGGTAATCACTTGGGGAGAGGTCTGGACTATAAAGTGGATTTATAAGAACATCCCAACCAAGCGCTTGCAGCTTCTGGCGAGTCAGTATCGATGTGTATGGCCTCGCGTTATTCTGATGAAACACAATTTCCCTCCTGTTGGACAAAACTCTTAAGTTTCTGGGCAATTGTTTCCTTTAAGCGGTCCAATTATTATCAGTATTGGTCCAAATTAAGAGTTTGACCATAGAGGAGCAGCTCATAATGGTTGATTCCTTACCAATTCCATCAAACACACAACAAACCCCTCCTGACCGTCAATTCTGGCGCCTGCAACATTTATGCCGGCTCACTGCCCTTCGACCTCGACCGTTTTTATTTCACATTGCTATAACTGATCCACCTTTCATCACCAACCACCGTCCGCTTCAGAAATGATTCGATTCTGTAGTATTTCGCAGATGGAAATTCGGCCCATGAGGTTTTTTCCCCCTTAACTCATATGGCAACCATACATCGAGCTTCTTTGTATATCCAACCTTTCTAAGTGGTTTAAAGCTCTTCTTTGTGCAATGTTTTGCTCCTGTGCCCGCTTTCTGGTCAAACTCGACGATTTCCATTATTTTATCGACTTTTGCGACAGCCCGTTGACCATATTTTGCATTAAAATTACCGGAACGAAGGGACGAAATCAAAATTGTGCATGATTGACCGTGACAGTATCAGGATCATAAACACTGTTCACATTTTCTGCTTCCTGACTTGCCTTTCCGCATTTATCGAAGAAAATATTTCAAATATAACGTATGTTCTCTTTACTGGGGTTCATCTTTGACTTGTGCTCAAATACTACTGAGTTAAGTGATCAACAAGTCTCCCATTGGCTTTTTTAATACAAAATATTATCTTTCAGACCAAGTTCCTTAAGGACCAAGTTCCGTACATCTGTTGGAAAAACATCAATACGCATACCACAAGTCTGAGGAGAATCTCGGTCGAAAATCACATAAACTGTTATAAAGCGCCAATTATATAAGGATCGATTTGGCTCTTATCACAATTTTGTTGTTGGAATTTTTTATTTTTATTTTTCCGTCCTCTTTGGTCTTTATCTCACCTCAAAAACGTCATATTAAAATTTCGTGAAAATTATAAGCTTCACACGGTTAGGTAATACCAAATTTGCTTAAGCTTCAACTGATGAATTGTCGCAAGACCACACAAAACGCTTGCTCTTTGAACTCATAAAGAAGTTAAAGTTCGTTTTACGAAACTCTTTTTATTACAAAATATTTTTTTTTTACATAAAAATATGATTTTTTGTATCAAGTTCAACAAGCGAAACTATAAAGGCGGGTAGGCAGAGAGTCAAAGTGGTTAATGAGCTTCAAAGTGTACGCACAAATAGATTGGTATATACAGATGTATGTATATTTATGAGTATATTTGTTTACATATGCTCTACCGGCAGTTATCTGTCTACAAAAGTTCTTATTTGTTGATATAAAGTTCATATGAGCTTATGAAAAAGCATGTGGCAGCTATTTATCAACAAAGCTTTACTAAATACATGCATACAATACTCTTTATACACATATATATAGTTATATGTATATATATATGTATGTGCACGTATGTATTTAAGTACAATTTCAAGACGTTCAATGACCCCTCGAAAATAAAAAATAAAAACAAAATTAATTTCACCACATAAATTGCCCTACCTCAAGCTATAAAATACGAGCAGAAATATACATAAACGTATATACTTATATACACGTATGTATGCATGTACATACATAGTATGTATGTTATAAAAAAAATTATTTTCACTAATATGTAGGAATATTATATGATATTATATATCCAGCTACGTGTAGGTATGTACATAAGTATTTAATATAAATATATAGTATACATATATATATAAATATATATATGAATTTTGAGCACAAAAATATAAGGAAAAATTTAAAAAATACTCAGAATCATAATAATAAATTTATTGTAATTGTGAATACTTTTATATTACGTATATTTGTAGGTAGATATGTACATATGTATATACATATGTATGTAAGTGTATTTTAATAACTTAATTTTTAACAATTTTTTCTTTTTTTTTGACATTTCTTTAATAACTCTGTCTTGTTGATCAGCACTTCCTATATACAGTACTTATGTAGATATTTTACATATGCATGTATGTATGTATGTTTATATACATATTTACATATAGTACAGTGCAGTGCCATACTTTTGCGCTCTAATTCCAAAACTTCAATTGCTGCATAACCGGCTTTGACGAGTTATCTGTTATAAAAAAAGCCGAATAAACATAGCAAACAAACACACATATGTACATACATAAATACATACATCTGTACATACATATGTGGATATAAACACCGGTATTTTGAATATAACACAGTAATTTGATCAGCCTAGTGGTATATACTTTGCACATACATATATTTAGGTAGACTATGAATATAATAATTTTAAGAATTAGATTTGGCAACAAGGTTTGTCCCACGGAAAACGAGACTATAAAAATTTGTATAGTCTGCTTCTTTTCTTCTTCTGTTTATTATCATTCGAAAGAACATTCTTTGGCATTTATTTTTTGATGATTATCTCTTTCAAATGTTAGCCTTGGCTAAGCCTCAGATAGTCATCATTCCACCGGTCCACCACACCACACCTTCGTTTTTTTTTAGATAATATGACAACTCTTGAATCGCAACAGGTTGCTCTTCGTCCCAAATGTGGCTCGGATGGAAGGTCGAACGGCTTCAGTTCTTGCAGAAGCTGTATTTTGTATACATTCAATTCAAGATCTCGACGTAAAATACGCCAATTCGTTCCATAAGTCAGTCCGAATTGCTGCGAATGGCACCGAATCGACTCTCCACGGTCTTCGTGTACACTCTCAGCTACGACCGCTATATTTTACGTCTCTGCGCGTCGGACGTAGTCTACTCGGTCGAAGATTATCCAATAATGAATGCTGGGTCTCAAGTTGGGGGATGGTGTTTGCGAATTGTACGCTCAGTAGGCCAATCATGTTGACCATAAGTTGAGCGAGTATGAGTATGAGTATTCTAGACGTTCGTAGCAACCATCTTTCATCACATCCTGCTTCGTTTTCACCAGAACGTATGCGAAAATCAGCTATACGGCGACGAACTTCGCTTTGTTGCACGGTGGCAAACGTTATTACTCGAAGTCCCAGTTTCGCTGTCAATCAGCCAATGCTTGATTACAAAAAATGGCGCACTGTAAGGATCTCATTAAGGAGTTATAAAATTGCATCAAAAGTAATGAAATAAAATGAACAAATTTTTGAAAAAAAAAATATAAATCTTGTTTTCCGTGGGACAGGTCTTGCCCACACTCACACGTGTGTATAGCCATCGATATCTCTCATTTAACCAAATCATAAATTATTATTATGCAGACACATTGACAAATAAACCGTAATGGAAAAAAAGAGTCGCTACAAATTTCACGCAAATCAATTACAACAAAACCAACAACAACAATACAGCCAACAGACAATAAATAATATTTATTTATTAAAACTACTCACGCTATTTGGAAAAATAAATGCCTTATCAGTACAGCATTGGACTAAAAATAAATGCCACAGTTGATTAAAGTAAACACACACACACACACACGCACAAAAGCATTAAAATACTAAATCAGCAGATGGATGGAAATGAAGAGCGACGACATTAAAGTAAGCAAAACAGAAGCGAAATGCAAACAACATTGAATGTAAACAGAAACAGATGAAAAAAATGTGAAAATAGTAAATAAACAGTCTACAAAAAAAAACAAAAAAAAATGTAAATAGAAATTTAAAGGCGAAAAAAGATCGAAAAAAGTATAAATGAATTAAATAAAGTGCATTGAAGTAAAACAGAAAAACAACAACAACAAGAAAAACGTCTACTGGCAGCTTATCTGCTCACTAACTCTCAAAGGCGCTGAAAAGTAGAAGTAGAAGTGGAAGTAGATGTAGAATAAGAAGAAGCAGTCGTCAAGCCAACAGACCGCCGCCGCTACTGGAGCATGTAAATATACTTAGTGAAGAGCCGAACAAACGCTGACTTTATGCAGCCGGTCATCCATCTTTTCTTTCTTTCGCCGTACAATCCACCAGCCAACCAGCCAACCAGCCAGTCAACCAGTCAAGCAGTCAGACACTCAGCTAGTTTAGTTATCCATCTAGCAGACGAGACAACAACAAATGCACACATTGACACTCAAACTCCCATTGCGCCCACCGCAAGTTATAATCCCCATAGTAACCAGCGTTTCGATTCAGGCAGTCGGTAATCAATCATCAAAGAAATTTATGAAAATAAGCAAATATCCTGAAGGATAAGGAGACAAGAAAAAATTATTTACAAATGTATCTATGTATGTATGTACATAAAATGAGTATTTATCTACAGTTTTTAGTTGAAAGTGTGAAGAGTTTTTTTGCATATCGTTTGATCTGCCTAATGAGAAATTATTTTATACCTTAATTGCATGGGAGAATCTTGTGGGAATGTCTATAAACAAGCGCTCCTCAGAGTTTATGCTTCTACTTCATTGGCGTGGGCACAGCTTACGCGATTATAGCCGAATCAACAAAAGAGCGCCATTCATCTCTTCTTTTCGCTGTTTGGCGCCAGTTGGAAATACCAAGTGAAACCAGATCACTCTCCATCTAATCCTTCCAACGGAGTGTAGGCCTTACTCCTGCTCTGTTTCCACCGGCGGGTACTGCATTGAATACTTTCAAAACTGCTTTCATCTCTTCGGACGACGTGATCTAGTCGACGTAGCCGCTGTTTCTTGATTCGCTGAACTATTTCAATGTCACCATACATCTCGTACAGCTCATCGTTCCATCGTCTGCGGTATTCGCCGCTCCCAAGTAGCAGAGGAATATAAATCATACACCAAAACTTTCGCTCCTAATGCCGACTCATCAGATGTTGACATCGTCCACGCTTCTGCGCCATATAGTAGGACCGGTATGATAAGCAACTTGTAGACTTTAGTCTTCCTTCGTTGAGAGAGGACTTTTCTCTTTAATTACCTACTCAGTCCAAAGTAGCACCTGTTGGCAAAAGTGATTCTGCGTTGGATTTCAAGACTGACATTCTTGTTGGTGTTAACTAAGTTCCAAGACAGACGACTACGACTTTAAAGTTCTGACTGTCAAAAGTGACGTGGGAGCCGAATCGCGAATGCGATGACTGTTTGGTTGATGACAGGAGATATTTCCTTTTGTCCTCGTTCACTACCAGACCCACATCCTACACTACCTTATCAAGTTTGGTGAGAGCAGAACACAGGTCGCGATTATTGAGGCCCAGATGATGACGTATTTATATGGTGGTCAAACCGGCAGTGACATCAAAAGCAAGGTAAAGGAATTAGTAAGACACATTTCGCAAAACTTTTTCTGGAAAACTCGTTCTTCCGAAACCGGCTACAAATATACACTTCTCTGTAACAACAAAAAAACATATTGTTTCTGTAAACAACTCCCTGGAATTTCCAGATCTCATTCTTAGTTCATCTTTCATTTATTCTCATCTTCTTAATTTCTTAGATTCTATCGGAAAATAATGAGTCACCTAGTGCCAGAGCGTTCAGATCTATTTGAATTGAGTTGAGTTGGTGCGGTTGCTAGCATGAGCCCATGAGCCCTTTCTTGAAGGCTACAAGAGCCTATAGGGTTTATGTTTCCTCATCAAATGGGCGAAACACTTAATGTGCCTCGGAAATGCTTCGAAAATGTTAAAGTTTGCTGAATGTAACTCAGTGAGGTATTCATTGTCTTATCTTCCGTGAAATTCCGTACTTGGGGCTGAGCATTGACTGAGATCACTTTTGGAGAATTCTTCCTCCTCTACGGAGAACCAATGTAGAAAAAGTAGTCCTCTTGACCTTTTATCGCTCAACATTGGCCAAATCTGCCTAGCCACATTTGACATAGCTTCGTTCAGCTATCCTCCTTTGACCTCTCTAGTAAAGGGCAGTATTAGTATGTATAAGCTTTGCTGTGGACAGACGATGAGTATACCTCTTATGTGGAGGGGGTTTGTAGTGCTTAAAATATGTATTACCTCCTCTTGCTAACTTGTTCGTCGTGAAGTTGTCTAGGCATTCATGGTGGTGTTGTATTCGTTCGAGAGTCTGTTCACAGTACTACTACACTAGAACCTCACTTTTGACGTAGTACAATAGCATTTTTCAGATCTAATGGTAGCTTGGCTATCAGAGTCTAAAGCAATGGCTTAGATACTCTTCATAGTATGTGGGCCTTCGGCTACCTCCGTGTTTGCTCGAAAAATACTTCAGTAGTTCTGATTTTCACATTGATGAAGAGCTGGGTCGTGTGGATCTTACAACTAAATCTATTATACTAGGCCTCGACTTACCTCCGCCTACATTGCTGGAATGCATAGTATTCTCTACTTGAAAAAGCTTAAAAAGTTCTCCAAGGCCTATACCTACTGTATTGTACTACTACCTTTCTCAATCTACTGTCCTTCATGTTTTAAGTTGGCCGTTACAATATGTTATTTTCCTTGGAGAACATTCTCGACAGCCTGGTAGGTGGGGAGCCCACATTCTTCGACGGGTTTTCCTTCAGGAAAACTTAAAATGTAATATAAGAGTCCAGCTCTAAATGCAGCGGTGGTTTCTATACTTACACCAAGATTAGCATGAGTTTCCTTTATGGTTTTCGGAACAAATTATTTATGAACAATCCTTCTTTGGACTTTTCAGTACATAGCTATGTTGTGTAGTTGGTTTTGAAGCACCTCAATATACTTAACCATCATCCTAAGGGTGGAGCTGGGAGCACCTTTAAACTGCTTTCCAAATCCGTGTGACCTTGGATCCAAATGGTATTCACTGTGTTTCCCCGCGAGCGTCTCTTAATTGCCTCCTTACATATTCTCACTTGGCCGTCTACCAGAAACTGGCACCTTTGGTAATGTTCCTAAACTCTGTTAGGAAGACGAAGTTGTAGTCATTGAGTTTGAAGCTACCTTGGTTATTGGTGCCAGGCTCGCGTTTAGACCCATCATTATAAATAACGATAACTTCATTGCTACTGATGGGCAAGCATTCCCTGCTAAAGAAGGAGTAGGTAGCATCCATCCTTGTCGGTAGAAAGTTTCCGCCTCTCGGTCGCATTGTACAAGAAGGTTAACTGATAATAAAATAATAAAAGAACTCGATGCTACCAGTGTACTTTGGTTGGTACTCATGGCAGCTTTCGAGATTAATGATTGTATATCTATTCATGGTTCATTCTTTGATTGGTACCCGCTATCAATACTGATGTAACTTCCGGTGCTTTGTGGTTTGATTGAAGATACGAAATTCCTTTTAATCGTCTTAATCCGCTATCACGAGAGCTTCAAAACACATTGGAAACGCGACACTGGGTAGAAGACATCTTTATCTCATCTTCCGTGACTAACTAAAAAATCATTCTGGGCAATCGCAGATCTTTTCAGGAAATGGCGGACGAGAATAGACTATATGAGGGGTCGCTGAGTCACGGGGACATAAACGAAACTGAAGGGTTGAAGAACCTGGTGGGAAAGATACGACCAAGTATACTCTTCCGGATGAAAAATTTTGGTTTTCTTCAAGCTATATGCAGAGTACTACTATATAGGAAATCATTTCAAACAAGCCGAGTTAAATTATTGGATTACACTTTTTCCGTAATAGGAACACCTTTGAAATCATGTTAGGGCATTGCCTTATAGGGCAGCGTGCTGAAAAGTTTGGAGCCTCTTTCAGAAGTTGCTGAAAGAAGGACGCTTTCCCGGCTGTTATGCGATTATCCCGCCTCTGGCGTTAGGAAGATTTTTAACTTTATAAGACATTCCAAGTAGATGGAAAGGAGCTATTGGTCAAAGCAAATCATTCATAGAATTCTTCTACTTCCTAACTAACGTGAATACGGCTTAAAACCGAGTTGAAAACAACGCGCCCTTCTTCATTTCTTTTCGCTATTTGGTGCGTAATACCAAGAGCAGTCAGGTCCTTCGTGCTTCGTGCTGTCGAAAGCTGCTTTAAATTCGTCGAAGAGGTGGTGTGTGTCGATCCTCTTTTCACGGGCTAGGAAAAGGATTTGGCGCAAGGTGAATATCTGTTCAAGACTTGATTGGCGCAGACTTGTGAGATCGCCTGTTTTGTGGCTTGGGTCTTTGCCCACGGACTTAGGTTCCAATCGTCGGACATGCTTTCATCCGTCCAAATTTTGCAAAGAAGCTGATACGTGCACCTTACTAGTTCCCTTTCATAGAATTACAATGTTCTCTTACCTACCAATTTCAGTTTTCCTTTGAAATTTTCATTGCCTACCATCACCTGGAATTGCCCATTTGCTGAAGCGTCAATAAAAATAATGTAGGTACATGCATTTGTTTATATATGTACATATGTATGTATGTATATATGTGCGAGTATGTGCTTGTTTACATTACAAAGTAGTTGCGTTTAAAAAAAAACTGCTGATAAGAACAACAAAGCATTAACAATATGGTTTACTTAAATCTTTTAAAAGCAAGTAAATAAATAATTTATTAAAATACTTAATATAAAAAACTCAATTAAGCATTTAATACTAATTTTAATGGTTAGTCGTCAAAAACACAATTTTTAGCGGCCGGCAAAGCAAGGTATAGAAAGACAGAACCCCAATCGACCTGTAGTTACATATGTACATATACACGCCAACTGACCCTCAAGAGCTTAATTTACCTGCTGCCTGTCGATAGAATATCCATATAAAAACAAAAAACATAAACAAAGAACCTGTTTTTTATCGAAAAAAAATCAAAAAAATAAAATAAAATAAAATAAAATAAATAAAACTCTCAGCATAATTAAAAATCACTCCTAACCGTTTTGAGTTGATAATTCGAGTATTTCTCCAACTCACTCATTTTAATAAAATATAAATTCCAAATTAACTCAATATTCCAGCAAAACTCATATCAGCTGAGTAAATTGGAGAGCCATTAATGTTGCCGCTCATTGGACTACGACGCACCGGCTTTGCCAGCAAATTTTACACAACACTGACCCGTCGCTACTCAACGCACACTCTCGCTGCAACACTCTGACACTCGCTCACACTCAGCCGCTCAGCTGCTCAGCCACTCAAAATAGTGTCAACAACCAGCATGCTAGTTGGCCAACGAGTAGCCGCTCCATAACCATTGCGCCAAACGCTGGAATTATACGCCACTTCAATTCAGTTTGATTTCAACGCGCTCAAACGATTGAAGTGATTTGGAAAATTTCGTCGATTTCATTTTTTATATTTTCGAAAGAAAAAATTCATACGAAATAAATTCTATTGTGTATTTTAATTTAAATTAACAAACTCAGTGTTTATATGACAATCCAGTGACCATTTCAAACAAAAAAAATAAAAACAAAACACGCACAAAAAGTGAGTGCAAACATCTCCAACTGAGAGAGACACAGCATCAACGCCTGACTGAAAATAGTCCTTGCTGAGCGCTACAAATATTATTACAGGTGAACCTTATAGCTGAATACGGAGTGTAAGCGTGAGCTACTGAGCTATTCTACTGTAGAATAAACAAAATAAAAGGTAATAAAAAATTACAAAAACAAATATCCTTCTGTTCCCGTGCTCTTTTTCACTCTCCCACACGCTCTCTCTCTCGCTCTCTCTGAATGTCCTTACGACATTTTATCAGTGCGCGCGCATAGTAAAACTCAAAAAAGTGGCGTGAATTAAGTGTGAACACGAGTAACCAAAAGTGAATAAACGCCAACAAAAAAAAAAAAACAAAAAAGAATAGAGAAAAAAAGAGTGAATGAATTTTCTCATATTTATTATATTCACCACAATTTGTGTTTGTTCGTGAATTTATTCAACAAATAAAGCTTACGCTAACCAGCAATCTATAGCATCGCCTGTGGCATCATCCTTTTTTTTTGCCACATAGCAACAACAATTCGTACAGCAACAAAAACAAGAATAACAACAACAACAACACTACCTAACACAAGCAAAAAAATTCATGTGTGTTGCGCAGTTTCCTTACCACTTGCCACATCGCATTTGACGCACCGCCATACACGAAAGGCAGGTAAGTTGTGGGAAGAAAAAAATCGGCAAAAATTGCTGTGATTACACTATATATGTGTATATAATTGTATAGTATATACATACATATATAATATATAATAAGTATACATATGGTATATGTACATATATGTTATTAAATATAAGCTTCTGTATGAATCATTCAATAAAATGGTTTTACATACTCCTACATACATTCCAACAAACATATTTATGTATGTATCTATTTATAAAAAAAAAAAAAAAATTAAGTGCTTATCTGTCAATATCAATAAAAAAAATAACCACTTTTTATAATAAAATAAAAAAGGTATCATTTGCATGTGTAGGTGTAATATTGATTTTTATATTCCCCATTTCGCCTTATCACCCTTTGACAGATAAACTTTCATGAAAGACTCGTCCATTACGGCTTGGGCAGATCATAAAATACTTTATTTAATGCCTCAGCTGAGTTTTATGCTTTGATAACGTTAAAAAAATTAATGATTTCTCTAATTAAGTACAAAATTGACTACTAAAGTTTGAATTGAAGGGTCCAAGTGAAGTCCGATCGCTCTCCACTTGATCCTTTTAAAGCATCGAATTTATTTCTATGTTGTTCTGTCGTCTAAGACTCTGCACTCACTACAAAACTACACCAGTAATAAAAATGAAACGATACGCGCTTCAACAACGCATTAAAAAATAATTAAAATTCACTACAAAATTGGTGAAACCCTGGCAGAGACAGTTCGTAAAACTAAAAATTTTTTGGTTGTCGTGATGCGCCTTCTCGGATCGCAATACAGAAATTGGTGGAAAAAAATGGAGCTGTTGAGACAAGTTAGGTACGTGAAGAATAAAACACATGCACGTCGCTCAAGAACAACTGAGAGTGTTGCTGCTGTAGCCTAAAGCGTTAAAGAAAACCCAGGTTTGTCCATTCCTCGTCTCTCTTTGGAATTGAACATTCCACAAACGTCATTACACCGTGTTTTGCATAAAAACTTGGGTTCTATGGCTTATAAAGTTCAGTTAACACAAGAACTCAAATCGGCCGATCACTGATTGGGCCCTCGAATTGCATGAAAATTATACAGAATTTCAGTGAAAAATCATCTACACTGATGCGGCCCATTTCGACCTACGTGTTTACGTCAATAAGCAAAACTGTCGCATCTGGGACCTGGAAAACCCAAGATTTATTATTGAAAGGCTTTTCCATCCTCAACGTGTAACTCATTGTTGCAGTTTATGGTCGTTGGACCTTACTTTTTCGAAAAACAAGACTGGAGTAACAGTTACGATGAGTGGATTGCGCTTAAGATGAGATAATTAATGATTTTTTATGTTCCGATTTGAATGCTAATGATCTGGACAACGTTTATTTCAACCAAACGGCGCTAAGTGTCACACACGTAACGAAACTATCGATCTTTTAAGGGAAATGTTACCGGACCGTGTTATCTCTCGAAGAGGTGATCGCAATTGCCCACCGAAATCTTGTCACTGAAGACCTTAGGACTTATTCCTTTGAGGCCATGTGAACAGACCAACGTCGATTCAGGATTTCAAAGATGGAATTCGTGAAGCTATTGAGGCTTTACAGCAGCCACTTTGTGATTTGGGGATGGCAAATTTAATAATAAGTTTGCGGTCATGTAAGCGCAGCTGTGGCGGCCATTCGGGTGATATTATTTTCCATTACTAATGGCATATCTTCCTCTTTACATTGAAATAAACATCTTTGAATATCAAAATAGCACCTCTTATTGAAAAACCTTCTACAAATACATAGCAGCACTGGAATGTGTTTTAAGGAGTCTGGTTTTTGTTTGTCATAGAAGAACCTTACTTTTCAATTGCCTACTCAGTTCTAAATGCTGTTATTTAACTCTTCAACTCATATTACTTTCACAAGAGTTAGGTTGTAGCAGTCACTCGGGACCATGTCTCGAAGAGGTCCTTCCAAATTTTACACCGCTTCTGCCATTGTTTAATGCCGTAGATATTTTTCGGGAATAGCATTTTCTGACAAAGCAACTCATTTTTGCATTGTCGGATTGTGTAAAGAGTGTCGATCCTCTTCTCTCAGATCTTATATCAAGATTTGAAACGTGGCAAAGTTGTAGTCAATCGGGTCTCAAGCTAAAAAGATAAAGTTCAATGAATGTGTTGACGATGGACTTAAGCTGCATAAAAGCTTACACATATCCGATTTTGTGGGGACTTATATCGTCTGGGCTATCACTTTTTATGGATTAGGCAGAGCTTAATGTAATTCAGATTGTCAGGCATTCTTTTATTCGATTTAATACGGCAAACTCATTTTTTTGCCGCGGTACTGTATCGGCCCCCGCCGCTTTGTCTTCATAGTCGAGCAATGAATCTGTTTCATCGTTATCAAAATGTTTAATGTAGTTCTCCATCTCCTAGTGTACCATTTTCTTTGCTATTCAGCAGACTGGATAACTTCGGTATACTCTGGACATCACTCACTAGATCACCTCCATGGGTGTCGCGGCATCTTTTCGTAGAATTTTCGACGCTACTTTGCCAGATTCTTAAGCACTTCATCAGCTCATGCATCTCGATCAGTTTCTTTTTATGTATGCACATTCGCTCTCGCTTTTGTCTTCAGTTCTCGGTGTCTTTCCTATCCCGCACGTGTATTATGTCAATCATGTTCTCTCTTCACTGCGGCACGTCATTCCCCATCATAGCAGCTGTTCCTTTTCAGAAAGCCAATAGTAATATGTAGTGGGCTTGGAATGCCCTCACTTTTTTTATACTAAGTTGCTGATGAGTGCTCTCAGAAGCAAGCAGGGCAAGTGGCATAGTAAATCCTTCGACAGTCTGTTGTGATTACAGCTTTTCAACGTCGAACCTTCCTTGTGTTTGTTTGACGCTCGTTCCTTGCTGCACAGAGGCGATTTCTTATTTTTGCTGCTACAAGATAGTGGTCCGCATTGTTGCCCACGTCAAGTATTCTGGCGACATGTCGTCCGTCTATCACAACTTGAGTTTTTCTATCTGGAAACAACCAAGTAAATTGATGAATTTTCTTGTGCTGACATCTAGCACTTCAGGCAATCATATTTCGGGCTCCGACGAAGTCGAACAACCTCAGTCCGTTTTGAGAATGTTCACTCGAAGAAATTTCATATTTCCGCTAATGAACTCCACCTTTTCTTGAGTCTCTTTCTTTGGTGTGAAAGTCAATGTGCTTCTTGGAACATAGACTTGCCAGCAAGGCTCGATACCGACTCATTAAGCTCACATGACTCATAAAATAATTAAAAATTCATGCATCTTTGACACTATGAAATCACCAGACTATTCGATTTGGAACATTTTGGCGAAGACTAAATAATATGGCTGTATAGATGGTTTGAAGAGATTGTTCGGAAATGGTCGAAGATACTAAAAGATCTCAATCGTGAAGAAATTAGTCTTAGGTGTTGGTCGAACCAGAACTCGAACCCGGGCAGTGCGCAATGCTAATCACTCGGGGATATTGATATAGTCGAGACAAAAGATACCCACACCGACCTCGACTGTATGGACTGTGAACTTTTGATTAACACAATATTCGCCTAACCCTGTACTATATGAATATATATACGTATATATATGTAGGTAAGTATTTAACACTAGTATATATATCTACATATTACTACATATTCAACTTTCATATGAAGATAAAGAAGAAAACGAGAAGCTTCAGGCTATAACTGTATTTACGGAAGTGTATAAAAAGTCAAGGCATATCAATAAACTAACTTTAGAATGACATTCGCATATAGATATATACATATGTAATATACAATACTATGTACGTGGGCTTGTCAGTTTGACTTGCAACAATGAATGCAAAAATGGACAGCCGGTAATGTTGCTGGTACTCGTACATACATACATACATGGTTCAAATCGTTTCCAAAAGGAAGTGCACATACATAGATATATATCTATGTAAATATGTATATATATATATATATATATTGTATTTATAGCATTTTAAGCACAGATAATTTAATACTACAACATAAAAGCATTTTATGCTAAGTGAAGTCATGTAAAAATATAAGATATATGTATATAGGTACAAATATTGTATGTACAGATATATCTACATGTATATACATATATTTATATAGCATTCCCATTGCCTTTGTAATGGATAAAAAAAAAATAAAATAAAATTGTCATATTTACAGCATTTACAACAAGATAGTCGTTAATTTCCGTGATATGCTGTCATTATGTATGAATTGTTACAATAATAACCAAAATGTCACTTCTCTATTACACATACACACACACATAGCCACATCCATATTTCTTTTATATAGGTACATATACTTTAAAGGCATTTAAATGCGTTTACATAACCTATAATGCACATACAATGCCAAATATACCACCATAAATGGGACATAATAAACTGTAGAAAATCCTGAAAACAAAGGAAATTTGACAAGCAACAACAAAAGCCAATAATACTGTTACATTTACCATACTCCTCCATAACGTTTTTTTGCATGTTTTTGATAAAAGCTGAAAAGACTCAAATAAACTGCAAATAATGAAATAATCGTGTTTGTATATGTGCATATATATATATGTGTGTGTGTGTGTGTGTGTGGGCGAAAGATCACATATTGATATGTACACTTGTGACACTGCCAATCAAATGTGAAAATAAATTTACTATTACTAAATGCATTGCATATACACATATAAATGCATATATACATACATAGGCTTTTAATAGCATTTATCAAATGAATGTATGTGCATTGTATCCGGCAAGATAATCACATTGATAATGCATTAGCATATATGTATGTTTATGTTTATACATATGTTATGTATGTATGTATGTATTTTGTCGATACACCTCAAATGCATTCACAAATACATGCACTATTGTGTAGGTGTATATGTATACTCTTGAGTTTATTGACTACTTTTGTAAGCTATCAGTGATTGGCAGCGATACTATTATATAAAACAATATATAAAGTGATATCTAGAAGAAGCAGAGCTTATTATGTACCTAAATGTAATGGATCATATATCAATTTTATATAATATAGAAATAAAACCAAATTAAATTGAATTAAACCAAAAAAAGAGAGAAAAAACTAAGTTAAATACAATAAAAATAAAAATAAAATAAACTTAATCAAATAAAACAACACAAATTAAATTAAAAAATTAAATCAAATAAACAAAGTTAAATAAAACAAATTAAATATAAAAAAATCAAATAAACAAATTTAGTAACGCATAATAAATATAAATAAATAAAATGAGTGCAATTAAAATATAAAATATCATATTAAATTAAATCAAAAATAATAAGAGAAAATAAACTTAAACACAATTTATTTTACATTAAAAAATTATTTATTTTATTTCAAAAAATTATATTAATTATATTATATTTAAAAAAAAATTAAAATAAAACTAAACAAAATTAAATAAAGTAAAAGGAAATAAAATAAAAAATAAACTATAACCAAATAATATAAATATAATTAAAATACAATAAAATTAAATTGAACTAAATTACATAAATAAATAAAATAAAACTTAAAAAAATTAAATTCAAATATAATAAAATAACATTAAACTAAAAAAATAAAATAAATCAATAAAATAAAGTTAAACTATATTAAATATTAATAAAAATGAAATTTAATAAAATAAAGAAAATTAAATATAAAATCAAATAATTTAACAAAATTAAATAAAATATAGTCAAATATGATTAAATTAAATAAGTTTAATTAAAACATAAAAAATCTAAATTAAATTAAATAATAAAATAATAAGATAAAGTAAATTAAAACATAATAAAATAAATAAAATTAAAATAATTTAAAAAAAACTAAACAAAATTAAGTAAAGTAAATGGAAATAAAATAAAATAAAAAATAAACTTAAACTAAATAAAAAAAAATAAAATATTATAAAATTAAATTGAATTAAATTAAATAAAATAATATAATAAATTAAAATTAGACTATATACGAGTAAAATAAAATAAATCAAAAAAATAAAATTAAACAATATTAAATATTAATAAAAATACAATAAAACAAATGAAATAAAAGCAATAAGAAATTAAATTGCTTTAAAATAATTATAGTTAAATTAAATTATACTTAACCAAACAAAATTTAATAAAGTAATATTAAATGAACTAAATTTATCATTTAAATAAAACTAAACAAAATTAAAAAAGTATAAGGAAATAAAATAAAAATAAAAACAAAAATATAATAAAAAATAAATAAAAATAAAAAATAAACTAAAACCAAATAAAAATTAATAATATATAATAAAACTTAAAAATTAAGTTAAATAAATAAGTAAAATAAAACAAAAAGAATTATATTCAAATACAATATAATAAAAAAAAAATTAAAATAAAAAATTGTATAAAATAAAATAAAACAAAAAAATAATTAAACTTTATAAATATAAGCTAAACGAATAAAACAAAAGAAAAAATAGAGTTAAATTAAATTAAATATGACCAAACAAAATAAAATAAAAGTAAACAAAAATATTAAATAAAACATAATGAAATAAATTAAAATGAAATATAATATAACAAAACAAAATTAAATTAGATAAAATAAAATAAGAAAAACTAAATTTAAATAAGTTACAATCAAAAAAATAAAATGAAACAAAAAATAAAATTAAATTATATTAAATGAAATTTAAAAGGAAATATAAATAAAATAAAATAAATAAAATTAAATGAAATGATATGAAATAAAATACAAATAAAAATAAAAATATAATAAAAATAAACTTAAACCAAATAAAAAATAATAATATATAATAAAACTTAAAAATTAAGTTAAATAAATAAATAAAATAAAACAAAAAGAATTATATTCAAATACAATATAATAAAAAAAAAATAAAATAAAAAATTGTATAAAATAAAACAAAACAAAAAAATAATTAAACTTTATTAGATATTAAAAAATATAAGCTAAACGAATACAACAAAAGAAAAAATAGAGTTAAATTAAATTAAATATGACCAAACAAAATAAAATAAAAGTAAACAAAAAAATTAAATAAAACATAATGAAATAAATTAAATTGAAATATAATATAACAAAATTAAATTAAATTAGATAAAATAAAATAAGACAAATTAAATCAAAATAAGTTACAATCAAAAAAATAAAATAAAATACAAAATAAAATTAAATTATATTAAATGAAATTTAAAAGAAAATATAAATTAAATAAAGCAAACAAAATTAAATTATATAATATGAAATAAAATAAAAATAAAATAAAAAATAAACTTAAACCAAATAAAATAAATAAGATAAAAATAATAAAATTAGATTGATCTAAATTAAATAAATAAAAAAATGAAATTCTAATATAATAAAATAAAATTAAACTAAATAAAATAAAATTAAAATAAAAAGTTGCAATAAAATATAATAAATAAAAGTAAAATTAAACTATATTTAAGAAAAGTTGAAAGGAAATAAAACGAATAAAATAAAATAAAAAAATGTAATTAAAATAAAGTTAAATTAAATTAAAAGTGGCCAAACAAAATTAAATAAAGTAATATGAAATAAAACAAATATAAATATCAATATAATAATAATAATCAATAAAACATAATAAAATAAACTAAATTGAAATCTAACAAAATAAAATAAGCTTAGATAAATAAAATATGACAAATCAAATTAAAATAAGATAAACTTTCAGTTTATTTATCCATACAGACACAGACACAGAGTCCTTTCACATATTAACATATGTATACTGAATTACAATTTGATTATTTTAATATTTGAAATAGCTAGAATAATATTTTATCTAAAAGGAGGGAATCCAACAATATGTTGACATAGATAAGCAGAATGAGGATGACAATTATGCAAATAGGTTTGTTACTGTAAAACAATAAAATGAAATCAAAAATAAAATTAAACTATATTTAATGAAGAAATGAAAGGAAATGTAATATAAATAAAATAAAATGGAACAAATTTAAATTAAACAATATAACCCAAAATAAAAATAAAAATAAAAATAAAGTAAAAAACAAGCTAAAATCAATTGAATTAAAATGTTATAAAGTTATATTACTTTAAATTAAAAAATAAATAAAATAAACCGAAATAAAATTAAATTATAATGAAATTAAATCTGATTAAATTAAGTTAAATAAAATTAACAAATATTTAAATAAAATGACATAAAATAAAATATGAAAAAAAAAACCAAATTGTATATACTGAAAAATGAAAGAAAAGAAATAAAATAAAACTTAACGACATAGAAGTAAATTAAGTTAAAATAAATAGAGTTAAATTAAATTAAATATAACCAAGAAAAATGAAATGAAGTAATATGAAATAAAATAAAAATCAAAATAAAAATAAAGTAACAAACAAACTTAAATCAAATAGAATAAAAAAAATTTAAATGTAATAAAATCATATAAAATTAAATAAGAAATAAATAAAATAAAATAAAATAAAATAAAACAAATTAAATTATTTTAAAAATAAATCGGATTAAATTAAGTTGAATAAAATAAAAAAATAAATAAAAGGACATAAAAGAAAATATGAGGAAATAAATTAAAATAAAAAAACTCAAATTATAGATACTGAAAGTTGAAAAAATAAAAAAAATAAAACAAAACGAAATGGAAGTAAAAGATAAAATTAAATTAATTTAAAATACACTGCATTGAATTCAATAAAATGATATAAAATAAATTAAATGAACTAAAATACAATTATATTTGTTCTTTAAGTAATTCATTTATTACTGAATTTGATATAATAAGCCTAAGCCAAACAATGTGTTTAAAGATTTAAAAACTATAATGCTCTCATTATTAGACGAACTTTTCGGCTTACTGGAATGTCTGTAGGGTCACCTGCCTTAACTGGAGGTTTTTCAGTGATAAATTCCGATTGTTTTACGGTAAACCGCCTATTAGACAGATATGACTCAAATAAATTGTAGTATTGAATAGACAAAGTTTTATAAATTTTTTGTAATAGACCTTTATGCCAAACCTTGTCAATTGCATGTGCTAGGACAAGAAATATTGCACAGCAATACTACTTGAACTTCAGTTGACTTGTTCTATCTACATTACCATGTTTTTCACGTAAACCTAATTGATGTTCTTGTATCACTTTATTACAATGAAGAATAGGAAATATCTTAGATAGCAGAAATTTTTCAAATAATTCGGAGAGAAAGAGTAGTAGGCTTATTGGTCTGTAAGTAAACGCCTGTGTGTGGTCTTCGCTTTGGCTTGACTATCATTAAAATTTAAAATAAATAAAAAAATATATAATAACCAAAAATACGATTTAATTAAATTCAGTTCAATTCAAATCAAATTCAAATTTGGAAAAAAATTAAATAATTTTAAATATAATAAAATAATATAATATTAAATAACTTTCTTACTCTCTCACAATTAAACGCTATCAAATTCGGCTTACGTACGGATGGTCTATCATTTTTATAATTGCGTAATATGACCATTAGAGAGAAATTATTTCGTTTAATTCATGCTTGTTAGAAATAATTACAGCATTTAATTTGAAAGCTAAAATATTATATGCAACATTTAAATACATATATTTATATGCAGAAATGAACCTGTAGGCTATATAATTATGTAATATAACATACAATAGTTATGTGCATATGTCACTCGCATGCATACAAGTTTACGTAATGCCTGATGCATAAGCTAAAAACCACTAAATGTAAAAAATGTGTTTCTTTCCACAAAATTAGTATATTTGAGGTGCTTAATGGTAATTAGTTATATATGTGTGCACATAATTATCACTGTCAACAGTATTATTGTAGTTACGTAAACAAAGAGGCATAAATTAATATAAATATTTTCCATTAATTCTAATGAAATATTGTGACATTATACTTAAAACAAATATTTATGTTTAGTACTAAATAATTCTATTGCATAAAAATATAATAATCATATAAAAACATATAAAGTTAGCATTTGTTGTTACTAATAATCGTAAAAATATAAATAGATGACTACATACTCATGTATGGTATATGCGAGTGTTTCTATTGTACTTTATTTCATGGTTCTCAGTTTAAATACTTATTCACCTTTTTTCCAAATTGACATTTTCAAAAGCAATTTATGTGCTCATAAATCATAAATGCAGGCTCCGGCCGACTTTGTGCTCTGCCACACTTTTTATGGCATTCGTAAATGTCATACGAGTTACTTTCTTCGCTTTGCTTCGGTCTTCACGCTTTTATTTCCTACTTATGTGACTATTTAAAATAAAGAAAAAATTAAAATAAATAAAAAACAAAGGCAGATTAAAGGGATTTGAATTAATCTCTTTTGTTTAAAATTTTTTTCGGTTAGATAATCCAAGTAAAATTATGTTAATTACGAAAAAATGACAAGCCAATATCTAAAAGTGTTTGGGGCTCATAAACAAATATTTACATATGTATGCGTATATATATCCACGTGAGTTTATACAGAATTATTCAGAATAAAAAAAATTAAATAATATAAAAAATAAAAATAAAAAAAAAAATTTTAAAAATAAAAATAAATTAAATTAAACTAAATTAAATTAACTTTAATAAAATAAAAAAAAAATGAATAAAATAAAATAAAACAGGTAAAATGAAAAAAATGAGAGCAAAAAAGAAAAATAAATAAAACAAAATAAAACACAATAAAATAAAAAAGTAAAAAAATATTTAGAAATAACAAAATAATATAAAAGGCAGTAAAAAAAAAGCATATACAAAATAAAATAATATAAAAATAATAATAATTAAAATAAAATAATATAAAACTATAAAAATTAAATTAAATTAAATCAAAGCAAAGAAATTTAAAAACATAAAAAAATAATATGAAAAATATAAGATAATAAAATATATTAAATAAAATAAAACGAAATAAGTAAAAAGTAAATTAAAATAAAATAAAATACAATACTTAAATAAATTAAATTAAATCAAATAGAATAAAATATAAAATAAAATAAAGCAAAATAAAAATATAAAATAAAATAATATAACATAAAACAAAATAAGATAATATAAAATATAATAAAATGAAATTACAAAACAACAAAATAATAATAATACAAAAAAAAAAAATAACATAAATGACAACAAAATAAATTTATATAGTATAAAATTAAAATAAACTAAACTAAAATAAAATAAATGAAAATAAAATACAACAAATTAAAATAAAATAAATAAAAGGAATATGAAATTAAAAATTAAAATAAAATAATGCAAAATAAAATAACATAAAAGAAAAAAAATAAATTTTTTTATGAGTTTTTGAGTGAGCGAAAGGCCTTGTTTGTGTATGTGAATTGAATATTTTTTTGTTACACAACAATAAATTTAAATTAAAAAATTAAAATAAACTAAAACAAAATAGAATAGAATAAAATAAATATAAATAAAGTAAAATAAATATACATAAAATAAATGAAAACAAAACAAAATAAGATAAAATAAGATAAAATAAGATAAAATAAAATAAAATAAAATAAAGCGAAATAAAATAAAATAAAATAAAATAAACAAAATAAAATAAAATAAAGTGAAATAAAATTAAATAAAATAAAATAAACAAAATAAAATAAAATAAAGTAAAATAAAATACAGTAAAATAAAATAAAATAAACTGAAACAAAATAACATATTATAAAATAAAAAATGAAAATTAAATGAAACAAAATAAAATAAAGTAACATAAAATAAAACAAAATAACATAAAGGGAAATAAAATAAATTAAAATACAAAAATTAAAATAAACTACCATAAACCAAAATAAGTAAAATAAAGTAAAGTAAATGAAAAAAGACAAGATAAAATAAAGTAAAATAAAATAAAATTTAATAAATAAAATGAAACAAAAAAAAAAAAAACAAAATAAATAGATTTAAAAAAGTAAAATAAAATAAAATAATATTAATTAAAATAAAATATCATAAAATAAAATAAACAAATAAAGTAAAATAAAACAATGTACAATAAAAAAATAAAATAAAATAAAATAAAATAAAATGAAATAAAAGAAAATAAAAATAATATCAAATAAAATAAAAAACTTAAATTAAATTAAATAAATAGAATAAATTTAATGAAGAAAATTAAAAAAATTATGCAAATTAAAATATAGTAAATATAAATTAATTAAAGGAAAGCACTTTCTCTCACAGTAGGATAAGCTAATTATGGTATCTTATTATAAACACACTTTCACACAATAACAGAATAATAAATTAATTATAAAATATATATGTAATTATGGATTAAGAATAAATCAGTCAATAATTAAGTCAACGCCTAACCTGAAATAAAAATAAAATATATCTTCCCTTGTCAAATCGAGCACTTCAGTGATTTAATGACGGTAAAAAATAAAACTGCTCGCCAACAATAATAAAATTTAATTCATTGTGGTGAAAAATAAATTAAATGAGATTAATGGTTCCAGTTACTATTTGACATAAATATTTTAACACATTAAAATGAAATGATTAATTTATTATAGATATTTTATTACTTTATGCCAAATTTATTAAGTCCATTCATTCTGTTTGCTTAGATTTTTAATTTAAACTAGTTGAAAAAACATTGGTTTATTTATTTTACTCTGTTTTACGCGTTATATAACACTTCCACAAACGAAATAAAATGCAAATGAATTATTTAGTAAAAAATAGAAAGACTAAAAAATCGCGAAAATTCTCATAAAATGAGCGAGAAATCATTTTTTGATTAGTTTTCTGGTTTTGGGATTTTTGCAGAAAATTAATCAGCATAAAAACTTAAAAATTTAGTTAAATAACAAAAATTAAAATTGGGTTTTTGGCAAACCATTTTACAAAAAAATTCTAATTTTGGTAAAAATCTGCACAAAGTATTTTTTAGGCATAAAATTCTTCACTCAAGTTTTCGTGTGTTGTAACTCGAAGACCGTGTAAACTTTTACTAAGATCGGCTGAGTGGTTTTTAAGAACTTTTGAAAACCGTCTTTTAAAATAGAGTTTCGGGAAAAACACGTTGAAAGTCCAAAGCACTGAGCTTACCTGTCTTTGAGCGCACGTTGTAGAAATTAATAAAACAGTAAAAAAAAACACTTAAGAAATATACCAATTTTTCGCTTTCCTTTGAACATTGCTTTAGGATATATTGTCATGGCAACGTGAGCACGCAGGGTCATGCCAGTATTTTTTAATTAAAATCGCCAAAAACAATTTTAATTTTTTTCCATATTTACATATTTAATTTTAACTTTATATTTAATTATTCAATTAAATTTTTTTCTTGGTTTTTTTAATTTTTTCATATTAATTACATATATTTTTTATGTTCATTTAAATTTTTTATTATTGCCATAAAAAAATTATTGCATTTGCATGTACGTATGTATAAATTTGTATGAAAACACCAAAGAAATTAAAAACATTTGCAGGATTTCAAAACCATATGGCGAAAAAATTATTTTTTCAGTTGCGAATATCAAATAAAAATTAATTAGAAATATTAATTGATATTAAATACAAAAGCAATAACACTTAAAATTGTAATTACAGTTAGTTTAGTACATAAAATGTGAAAAATATCGCACAGTTTTATCAGCTTCATCAGCCGTTTGCCGCATTAGCAAGATATGTGGAATACTCCAGTACAGTAGATATTCAATGGCGAACGCCGGCGGGTACATACATATTCAATATTTAAACAATTGAAATTGGAATAAAATATCATAAACAAAATGTTTTATATCTTTTAAGTCAAATCAAAAATTTCCGCAGAAACAGAAACACATTGCCCTTGAAGTAAAAATTCGTGAAAATTCCCAATAACGAGGCATAAATCAAATCTATGAAATTAAAATTTAAATTGAAATCGAAATGAAATGCAAAACAAAAAGCCACCGCAAGAACAACAAAGTCGTAACATAAACTTTAATGTTACCGCAAAATTTAATAGCAAATTTTTAGTTGTTCAAATTTTGGAAATTTATTTACAAATCTTCTTGTTGCTAATTTGTAGGTTTTACTCACTGAGCTTCCACAGCTTTTGTTATAAACCATATGTCCAACACATTATTCATGTGAAGATAAGTATTTGCACGCAAAATATTTGTATAAATTTATACAAATGAATGTATTTATATAAATGAGTACCCTGAAAAAATTTTGAGATCGTATAGTCCATTGGTACTCCCCTGTAGTTAACTATTGGATCATATTTCGTATATATTCTCTAATTCAGCATGATCAGATGTTTATTTTCGGGTAAAGAGGAAGATATGCCATTAATAATGTAAAACAAGATCAGCCGAATGGCCGCCATAACTACGTTTACAGGATCGTGTCCTTTTTATGAAATTTTCCATCATCAAATCGCAAATAAAGTCTTGAGTTGACGTTGTCCTGTTGGCCTAGACCTTTCTTTCTTTTACTTGGCTCCAAACGAAGAAGTCGCAAGTTAAATCACAAGATCTCGGTGGTCAATTGCGATCACCTCTTCGAAACAAAACACGGTCCGAAAGCTTTTCCCCTTAATAGACCGATGCTTTCGTTCCTTGCGTGGCACGTAGTGCCGTCTTGTTGAAAGTAAACGTTGTCCAGATCAATACCATATAATTCCGGCCATGAAAAATCATTAATCGCCGGACTATAAACCGCACCAATGAGCTACACCTTGAGGATGGAGAAGCTTTTCAACAATAAATCTTAAGCTTTCCGAGCCCCAGATGCGACGTGGTCATCCAGATTGAAATTGGTCTCATCAGTCAAAATGATTTTTCGCTGAAATTCCGTATCATTTTCTTGCATTTCGAGGGCCCAAACAGCGAAGACACGACGTTAATGATGATCGGCCGGCTTGAGTTCTTGTATTAACTGAACTTTATATACCTTAAGACCCAAGTCTTTATGTAAAATATGGTGTAATGACGTTTGTGGAATGCCCAATTCAACACTTTGAGCCACAGCAGAAAAATTCTCTGTTGTTTTATTCTTCACGTACCTAACTTGGACCAACAGCTCAATTTTTTCAAACGCTTTCTGTATTGGGCCCGACAAGGTGCTTCTACGTGACCAAAAAATGTTTTAGTTTTACGAACTATCTCTGCCAGGTTTTCACCATTTTTATGGTGAATTTTATTAACTTCAATGTGCTGTCGAAGCGCGTATCGTTCCATTTTTATTACTGGCCTAGTTTTTGCTTGTCAAATGTTAAAAAGTTACAGCTTCAAAAGAGACATCTAACGGAATAGCAGGCTATACAAAATAACACCTCTCTTTCCTCATGTACCCCTTTGTGTACCAGCAGAGCTCACCAACGAAACAGAGCTTAATGCGCAGCAGCAACTTCGTTTCGTAATAGCGATCGTTAAAACACGAGATAATAATTAGCTGGTAGCGAGACGTGAGTTGATCCAATGGTAAACTGCATAGAAGTACCTATTGGATTACTCCGATGCACCATATGGTCAACAAATGTCTATAGGTTTGTACAAATGATTGTAAGTGTATGAGTAGGCATATTAATATATACATACAAACATCAATTGTTTATATGAAATGTATTTTATTTTTAAAACAATTTCTTTTGTGTTCACTACTTTTTTTAGAATTATCTCTGCTACCTGTGAAATTTCGGCAAATTGAATTAAACACAGATGTCTTTATATAAATGTGTATCTATGTATATAAATATTTGTAAATAAGCTAAATGTTTGTGCGAGTTAATGAATTACCATTTGCCATATAGCGCGCATCAAGTAAGCAAACACTGAAGCGATTTTCGGCGGGGCTTCTCCTACAATTTGTGGTTTTACGTCTTGGTGTTTTTCCAACAAATGGAAGGACCTACAGTTTATACTAAGCCACCTCCGAACCGCCGATGGTTTTTTTATGAGGATCTTGTATTTCATGTCAGAAAATGACTCGGAGGGCTTGTCATTCGCTGACGAGAGACGACCTCAATTAGATCATTTCATTTTGGATGCTGGTTGAATCAAGACTCGAACCCTGGCCTTCCGAATGGAAGTAGCAATGTTAACCATCGATAATGTAATAACTATTGGGGAAAGTAAAAATATGCTGCAACAGTCACAGTCTTCTAATACTCTCCATCTCGAGTGACATTCGCTTCCCTTCGAATTCTCTTTTCGAAAATGTCAAAATTACATATTATTTAAATATTCTATTCTAAAAAAATTAACCATTATGTTACTTGTAAGTAGGTACCCAGTTCTGGTGGTCTCGACTGCTCTTGACGCCAACATCCCAATTAAATCCACCTCGGGAATGTAGAAGGCCACCCTGGCTTGGAAGAGGAAGAGGCAGAGGCAAAGGCAGAGGCAGAGGCAGAGGCAGAGGCAGAGGCAGAGGCAGAGGCAGAGGAAGAGGAAGAGGAAGAGGAAGAGGAAGAGGAAGAGGAAGAGGAAGAGGAAGAGGAAGAGGAAGAGGAAGAGGAAGAGGAAGAGGAAGAGGAAGAGGAAGAGGAAGAGGAAGAGGAAGAGGAAGAGGAAGAGGAAGAGGAAGAGGAAGAGGAAGAGGAAGAGGAAGAGGAAGAGGAAGAGGAAATGGAAGATCTCCCCTCCACTTGAAAGAACTAGTAAAGAAGGTTCTGCCATCACTAGGTGTATCCAAGAAGAAACGACTAGGGCAGCACTTACGTCAGTTAAGAAAATGAAATGTACTTTAGCCCAACTCAGTTATTGAAAAACTATATGCCTAAGCCATTTTTCATAGCCCATGATAAGGTGCTTTAGAAAGGGGTCGAATTTGTCGCACTTTAGAGGCGATACATTGATTCCGATAAACATTTGTTTGCGCTAATTCATGTGGCCCCCAAACAACGAGCTTCTTTGAGTAGCCAAACTCTTCTCAATAACTCCAAACTTGCAGGTGGATGATATTTAATGCCGCCGCTGACAGCTTGGATGCCACCACTTGCAAAATCTCTGCGGCTTTTTGAATGACTGGCCGACAAGAACTGGATGCATCTTTTAAATCTAATTTTTCGATGCGGAATCCAGCAAACTACTGTTGAGCCACTTACTTACAGTATTCTCATACGTAGTTCTTTGGAAATAACGCTCATTTTTGTAATCAAAATAACTTTTCACACGAATGACGATTTACGGAACTGTCTTCATAAGAAATATTTTTTGAAATGTCAGCTTTCCAACACGTTTGTTTGACACAATCGGGATTAGTGTTTCCCGATATAAGAGAATCAACATCACCTAAGCACTGAAGCGAACCGAGTCCGAGTCTTCCAGTTTGTGGTGGACGTCTTAATATTTTTTTTTACAAATAGAGGGACCTAGAGTTTATTCTAAGTAGCCTCGGAACGGCCGATTGGTTTTTATTTGGAGCTTTGGTTTTTAAATAAGAAATACACTCAGAGGGCTTGACATTCCTTGCGAAATCGAACGAGTCGATTCTGGACTCTGTCATAGCGCTTATGAGATTCATTTGGTACTCTCAGATCAGCATGTACTCGTAGCCACGAAGAAGAAAACTCTGCACTTAATATCTCATGATTGTTGTTTAATTTACCAACAACAACTATAGCGTACTGCATACTGAGTACAGAAGAAAGAAAGATTTAATGGAAAATAATGCCTGAGATAATAAATATACGGCGTGTTTTTCACAATTTTTTTATAAACATAAATATATTTGCATTTACATAAATATATATATATAACACAATACGTACAATTATAGAGCACAACTGCTTCCAAACAGCGATATGAGCAATTCAACTCCCTTCATACATGCCTACGTACATATGTAAGAGTATGTATATACAACTCAGCATTTTCTTCATATCATTGACAACTGGTACTTACATATATGTATGTATAAGCATGCATACATAAATACGCTCAGTTTCTGCAATTACATGCAACATTTACCTTAACAATTCACTACTCTCCGCCGCTGCAAGACACGCAAATAGGGCGCCCAAAAGCAATGCATGCCACATCGTTTTGCATATGCACTTAAATACATACATACGCACTGAAATTTACATACATACCTATACATACATATCTGCAGGCAAGTGCTTACACAGGTGCTCATCAGTTCCAAAAGCGTGCAGTTGTCGTTAGCGGTGGGATTGTGTTGTTGTTTTTCAGTTTCGGCAAGTGCATCTGCAATTACAAATCTGCGCTTGTTGCATGCCACACATTTTTAATTGTACATGCTTATACAGCAAATGTAGATGCCGAGCGATGAAAATGCTGCGATAGAGATATGGTTGCAATTGCATATAAAAGTACATACTTACATATATATATATATATGTATATACATTTACAGATGCATGCAACCGTTGAATGCTACGAGCGTGAAAAACGTGAAATTGCAATTTTCCAGCAGCTGTGTGGCACTTGGGTGTACTCACTTTGCCGTATGCTGAGATGTGTTGCAAGTGCTGGACAAGCGCTGCAGTAAATGCAGAATGCAAACTATTAATGTATACATATGTACACTGGTGTTCACAATTATGATTATGGCGAAAAAAAATATTTTGAAATATTTTTCAGTTCTTTGCAAATTTGATGTAATTTAACGTTCCAAAACAATTCACAAATTTTGCTCAAAAATATGTTACCATCGGATTTTTTTAAATTTGCCAATTTTTAAAAATTTCAATCTCAAAGCAAAAATACTTTTTTACAAGTCAAGAAATGGAATGAAATGATGATAAACTTATTTGAAAAACTTCCTTACTCTTCTATAATTATAAATAAAGTAGTACATTTGGCTTCTCATAATATTGGAAATATTTTCTAGTATTCAACTTAATTTTATTTTATTATACAATAGTTAAATTTTTTAAATTTATTTTTTAATTTAATATTTATTTTAGTTTTATTTTATATATTTTATTTTATTTTATTTTATTTTGCAAAATTTAACTTTAGTTTATGTTTTATATTTTATTTGAATTATTTTATTTTTTTCATCTTATTTTATTTTCATTAATTTTATTTTATTTTGTTTTATTTCACTTTTTATATATTTTTTTATTTCTTTTATTTTATCTAGTTTTAGTTTATATTAATTTATTTTACTTTTTTTATTTTTTATTTTTTTATTTCATTCTATTTTATTTTACATTATTTTATTATATGTTATTTTATTCTGCTTTGTTTTATTTTGTTTTATATCAATTCATTTTATTTGTTTCCATAACACTTTAATTTAATTTATATATTTTTTCATTTTTTTAATCGATTTTACTTTATTTTACTTTGTTTTTTATATTTTACTATGTTTAGTTTTATCTTTTATTATTTTATTTTATTTTATTTTATTTTAATTCATTTTGTGTATTCATTCCTATTTTAATTCATTTTACTTGATTTAATTTTATTTTTTTCCTTTTTTATTTTAATTTATTTGCTTTTATTTTGTATTATTATTTTAATTTATTTTTTATTTTGTTTTCTGTTATCTTGCTATATTTTATAATGTTTTATTTTATATTTTTATTTTATTTGATTTTATTTTAATAATATTTATTGAATTAATTTTATTTTTTTAAATTAATTTTATTTTACTTTTTTTATTTCCTTATTTCTATTTCTTTTAATTTTAATTAATTCTATTTTATTTAATTTTATTTAACATTATTGTTTATTATTAATTTTTATTATATCATATTTCATTATGTTTTATTTTACTTTAGTTAAATCTATGTAATTTTATTTAATTTTATTTTCCTTTATTTAATTCAATTTTATTATATTTTATTTTATTTTATGTTTTTTAATTTTATTTAATTTTATTTAATTTCATTTTATTTTGTTTTATTTTATTTGATTTTACTTCATTTAATTTTATTTTATTTTACTTTATTTTGTTTTATTTTATTTCATTTTACTTTATTTAATTTTATTTTTTACTTTTTTATTTTAATTCCTAACTTTAATTTTGTGTTTTTATTTTATATTATATTTTTTTTGTTTTCTTTTGTCTTGCTATATTTAATAATGTTTCATTTTATATTTTTATTTTCCCTTTATTTTATTTGATTTTTTTTAATTAGATTTATTTTTATTTATTTTTTTGTTTCCTTACTTCTATTTCTTTTAATTTTAATTACTTCTATTTTATTTCATTTTATATAACATTACTGTTTATTATTATTTTTTATTATATTATATTTCATTATGTTTTATTTTATTTTAGTTGATTCTATTTAATTTTATTTTCCCTTATTTAATTTAATTTTATTATAATTTATTTTAATTTATGTTTTTTGTTTCAATTTAGTTCAATTTAATTTTGTTTTATTTTATTTAATTTTATTTTATTTTATTTTATTTTATTTTATTTTATTTTATTTTATTTTATTTTATTTAATTTTATTTTATTTTATTTTATTTTATTTTATTTTATTTTATTTTATTTTATTTTATTTTATTTTATTTTATTTTATTTTATTTTATTTTATTTTATTTTATTTTATTTTATTTTATTTTATTTTATTTTATTTTATTTTATTTTATTTTATTTTATTTTATTTTATTTTATTTTATTTTATTTTATTTTATTTTATTATAGTATATTTTAATTTATTTTTTTATTTAATTTTATTTTATTTTATTTAATTTTGTTTTTTTTTTATTTGATTTTATTTTATTCAATTTAATTAATTTTATTTTATTTTACCTTTTCTAATTTTTTTGTTTTATTTTATTTTATTTTATTTTATTTTATTTTACTTTATTTTATTTTATTTTATTTTATTTTATTTTATTTTATTTTTTTTAATTTTTTTTAGTTTGTATTTAATTAAATTTTTTTTACATAAAATAAAGTAAAATAATTTAAAATAGGGTTTAATAAAATTAAATTAAGTAAATTAAGAATTTTTTTTCTTTAGTTTACTTAATTTAATTTTATTAAACCTTATTTTAAACTATTTTACTTTACAATAATTAAATTTTTTGGTTTTATAAACGTATGCTCATTTCTGATTACTAGTGTATGCAAATACGCGTATATACACGTATGAGACATGCATGCGTAACAACGCGGTCTCATATATTACATACATATGTGGCAAACATCTTGCCTTTGTCGCTGCTATTGCTGCTGCTGCCACTACTGAGTAAGTACAGCGCAATTTGTGCACCGTACACTCATTTCAATATGTGGCATGTGGCACGATGCGGAAAACGAGAATCACAGCCGTGTTGTTGTTGACTGGTTAAATGGTTGCCTGTTTTGTTTTGGCGGCTGACTCTGTGACTTCTCCTGGCTGTTGCATGCAACAATACGAAGTGTTGTGTGGACGATGATTATTGCAGGTTTTCTCTATTTATTCTTACGTTTTGGTTTCTTATTTATTTTATTTTTGTTTTGGCTTTTGCTTTTAATACTGCAAAACTGAATACTTCCTCGATATTTAAGTCTTTGTGGTTTTCCATTTTTATTTGTATTTATTGTTGTTGGTTGTTATTGTGATAGATGTTTTTGTCGCTGCATGTATTTTCCGCTTGAAAGCATCACCTGTAGTGAACCGCGGTATACGTGTATGTAAGAGCATAAGTATGTATGTTTGTATTTCTACGTGTATATAGGTTTTCAGCCGGAAACTAATCAAGAAGAAAATATGCGAAAAATTATGGACAACAGGAATGTGGTTGCTACCGCTTTTCTCAGTTTTCCAGCAATTTCATTTCCTTGGTTCTTTTGTACGAATGCGTTATTTATGGAGTTTGTGGTGAGTGGACAACAAGACTTGGCCTTTGTCGCTTGCACAGCTTAAAGGAAAACGGAGATATTATATATATGCATATACATATGTACATATAGGTATATATACATACATATATGTAGCTGGCGCTTTGTAACCTCTGTAGCGATTTTCGCTCAAGCGGCTGTTTATTCTTAGCTGCCTCTCAACGGCCGATGGATTTTTATGAGGAGTTTTTATTTGATACCAGAAATACACCCGGAGAGTCTGACATCCCCTGCGGGAGATGCCGGATAACTTAGTTTTCTTAAATTCTTTTTTAAATATGAGCTTATCTATATAAGCAAATAAGGTCGTCAATTCTTAGCTTTTTTATAGACTCAAACTCATTCTTATGCACCCTTTTCCAGTGCCTTCAACAGTAGAACAAGTAGATCTTCTGTAATATTTTTATCAATAAAATGGAAAAAGAAAAAGAATTCTAAAATAAAAATTAAACAGAAAGAATCAGAAAACTAGTAAGTTCTTACTTCTTTGAACATCCCACAGAGAAGTTTTCCTTCTTTCACCACTACACTCAACTCTTCTCTATCATTTTGTTACCAATGAGTTTGCCATTTGTGTCCGATTTCTAAACTAAAACTTTGCCAGTACCAAAAGTAATTCAAGTACCAATTACAACAATAAAAAGAAAGCAAAAAAACAAAAGAATGAACTTGTAGACTGTGTAATGCTAACAAGAAGACCAGAAAAATAAAAAGACAAAGAATAATAAGAAAGAAAATACGAAATTGCCACAACAACCAGCATGAGGCCTCAGCAGGGTCAAACCGACATTGCATACATATGTACATTAACAATGTCAGAGCTATCAGTACGCAGGGAGGAAATAAACATGCATGTCGGCATATACAGTATATACATACGTAGATAAGTATGTTACTTAATACATAGACATAACAAGAATAATAGTGAGTCCTCACTTCATCTCATCCGGGCAGCACCGTGGTAGCTTTGGTTAAGCAAGTTTCCCGCTGTCTGGTCCTAAATTGCGGGCTATTTTTCGGAGCTCTTGCTATTCTACACCTTTAAGAAACACTTAGTACACTTATGTTTGGCCGAATGTTTCTTTGAAACAAGAAGAAAAAAATTGAAAAATTATTATAAAAAGTCTGATCAAATTCCAAAGTCACTTAAAACTTGGTACTCAGAACATAAATACAACAGAGAGAGAAATTGAACTGGAATATTAATAGCGAAGGATAGTTTTCACTGGAACCTTAAGTAAGCCACTGCACTACTAGCTTGCATTTTTAGGATAACTAAAGTCCAGTGGGAATGTGTACCCCATCCGAGTAGTTTTCTGACTTGAAATAAAGGCTCCTCATAAAAACCCATCAGCCGTTCGGAAGCGGCTTAGTATAAACTGTATATCCCTCCAATTGTTCGAAAACATCAAGAGGCATACCACTAATTGGAGAAGGAGCCCGGCCGAAAATCGCTTCAGCGGTTACATATACATATATTGTATATAATATCCAATAGAGAATAACCCGGTTTCCCTTGGAATAGGTCGAAACACAAAAAAATATTTTTCGACGGCTTAGAATATAAAGGGAGCTCATTATTTTAATTACTTTTATGTTTGTTTTAGTTTACTTAATTTTAGTTTAATTCATTTTTTCTATTTTTTTTAAGTTTAATATATATTTTTTTTAATTTGATTTATTTTATTTTATTTTATTTTGTCTTATTTTTTATTTTATTTAATTTTATCTTACCTTTATTTTATTCATTTCATTTAGTTTTATTTTTTAATTTATTTTATTTTATATTTTAATTTTGTTTTATTTTATAATATTTTATTCCATTTTATTTTATTTAATATTATATTATTTTATTTATTTTTTATACTTTTCTTTATTTTTATGTTTTATTTGAATTTTTTTGTCTTATTTAGTTTTATTTTATATTATTTTAATTGATTTTATTTTATTTTTTTATTATATTTTATTTTATTTTGCTATGTTTTATAATATTTTGTTTTTTTCTAATTTTATTTATTATATTTTATTTTTTTTATTCTATTTTATTTTATTTTGTAGTTTTATTTCTTATTTTATGTTGCTTTAATTTATTTTAATTAATGGGGTTTTTTTGTTTTACTTAATTTTATGTTATTTTGCTTATTTCATTTTTTTATTTAATATTATTTTTTTTATTTTTTATTTTATTTTATTTTAATTAATGAGGTTTTTTTTTAATTTATTTTATTTTATTTCATTTTATTTTTTTTTTATTTTATATTATTTTACTTTATTTTATATTAATTTGTTTTATATTTTTTTATTTTTTTTTATTTTTTATTATTTTTTATATATTTTAATTTTCGGCCGAAAAATCGCTTCAGCGGTTACAAAGCGCCAATTATATTATATATTTTAATTTATTCAATTTATTTTAATTTATTTTATCTTACCATATTTTATTTTATTTTACTTATTTTATTTTTAATTTTATGTTGCTTTTTTTATTTTAATTAATGGGGTTTTTTTGTTTTACTTTATTTTGTTATTTTATTTTCTTTTATTTTATCCTTTTTTTAAATTTTATTTATTTTATTTAATGTGTTTTTTTATGTTATTTTTCTTATTTCATTTTTTTATTTAATATAATTTCTTTTTTTTTTTTAATTTCATTTTTTTTTTTAATTAATAAAATTTTTTTTTAATTTGTTTTATTTTTGGTTATTATTTTTTATTTAATTTTGTATTATTTAATTTTTTTTAATTTATTTTACTTTATTTTATTTTAATTTGTTTATTTTTTTTATTTTTATTTTTTTATTTTTTTCTTATATATATTTTATTCAATTTATTTTAATTTATTTTATCTTACCATATTTTATTTTATTTTACTTATTTTATTTTTAATTTCATGTTGCTTTTTTTATGTTAATTAATGGGGTTTTTTTATATCACTTTATTTTATGTTATTTTATATTATTTTATTTTTTTTTATTTTATTTTATTTTATTTTATTAATGTGGTTTTTTTTATTTTACTTTTCTTATGTTATTTTTTATTTTTTTTTTTTTATTTTATATTATTTTACATTTTTAAATTTTACTTTATTTTGTTCGTATTTTATTTTAATTTATATATTTTTTTGTATTTTATTTTAATTTATTTATTTTATTTTATTTTAATTTATTTAGCTTATTTTTTCGTTTTATTTTTTTCTTATTTTAAATCTTTTTATTTGTTTATCTTTTATCTATGGTATTGTACTGCGTTATATAGATATTTATTTTGTTCATTCGCCACTGTTTGATTTATTTTTTCCATTTTAATTTTTGTTGTAGTTTCTATTTTTGCGCTTCGATTGAACTTTTTACGCATTGGAATTCCCACACGTGGCATGAACGCCCGCAAAGCGGCAAAGTCAGTTGGCAGCAAAAGTTCTATTTATGCTGGAGTTGGAAAATTGTTTATTCGTTTTTTTGTCATTTTTGTACTTGTTGTTATTGTTGTTGTGTTTGTTGCTTTTAGCACGCATGTCATTTCAACATTTCATTCTTCTTCACACGCAACATGCTTGTGATGCTTGTTGCCACAACAGTTTTTGTTTTTTGTTTATTTTTTGTTTTTATCCTTTTCTATGTTATTTGCTTAGTTCTAGTCGCGTGTTAATGCTGCCTCACTGTACGCCGTCAACGCATGGAGTTATCTGAAAAAGTTGCAACCAACGAAGAAAAACAACAATAGCAGAAGAATTGAAGCGACAATGACTTAAAAGCGCAATACCGCTGGCATAAAACTTAGCTGACACAAAAGTTAAAGAAAATAATAGAAAAAGTGTAAAATAAAAAATTAACAAAATTTCCGCAACGCATGCGCAAAAGACACTCTGCAAAGTGGCGGAATTTGTTCATTGTCAGTCTGATTTCGAAAGTTGCTCAACAGAAAAAGACCAAAGCAAGATGCGCCAAACTTTAAACAATAACTTTGGAAAATCCACTGGGAACAAAACACAAAAAATGAATCTGAACTGCACGCATGCAGCATCACATGTGCCTCGGTATTTTTTTATTTTTTATTTATTTTTTTTTTTTGATTATTTTTTTTTGTTTTTTCTTTTTGTGTTTTGGCATAGTTTTTCAAACAAATAGTCACAAATAATAATATGTTAATAAAAACGCAGTGTGTCACATACTAGTGTTTGTATTGTATATATAGAAATTGCAAGGCGATGTGCAACGTTGTGGCATGCAGCATGCCATATTATGCACGATGCGCGCAAAGCAACATACGAATAAAACAAAAAAGTTTCAAAAGTTACGAAAGTTTCCGAAAGTTATGCAACATTCATGTCGTTGGGTAGATAAAGTGTTATGTGGAATTATTGGATTGATGTGATATTTTATATTAAATTTTTGGTGAATTTTCGCATGAAATATTTTCATTTTTTCTTAGCAGATTTTAGTGTTAAACTATTTATGATAAATTTAGAAAAATATTATAAAGAGAAAAGTTTTGATTGTTTGCTCCAAATAAGCTCCGAATATACTTTACCGAAATTTTAGCACTTACCACTGTGATGAGATACCTTATTGTCTGGTAAGGGGATTAGGGACCTGTTTTTTCTTAATAATGAAAGTTTTTTTTCATCTTAGAATTGTCCAATCTCATTCGAATATCCAAAGAAACGTACCGCGGCAATAGTGTCACCTATAGGCTTTCGTCAGTATGTTACAAAAAACAAATCCAAAAAAGTTTAAGAAAAAAATTGTCCGCATAAATTAATTTTTGTTCAAATCTAGAAAATTTTAATTTTTTTTTTTTCAACAGATCCAGAGAGATGACTATTTAAGTAGTTTTTTTTTTTGCTGCTTTTGCATGAACCCAAAGGTTATCCATGATTGTTGATACTGTTTCGTATTGCTCGAGCTATACAGGGTTGCTTTGCTATTCAAAAAAAAAATTACATTTCTTGAGATAAATGATCGAATGTTTATTTCAATTTAAAGAGCAAGACATGCCAATAATTACGGAAAACAATATCAGCCAAATGACCTCCACGGCTTGCGCTTTTTATGAAATTTGTCATCACCAAATCGGAAAGTGACTGCTGTATGCCCTCAATAGCTGCATGAGCTCCATCTTCGAGGTCTTGAATCGCCGTTAGCATGTTGGTGTAAACCTCATCTTTCACATAGCCTCAAAGGAAGAAGTTCCCAGGTTTTTAGTCACAAGATCTCGGTGGTCAATTGCGATCACCTCTTTGAGAAATTAAACGGTCCGGATACTTTTCCCTTAAAAGATCGATAGTTTCGTTACTTGAGTGGTCCTTTTGCTGAAATAAATGTTTTCCAGATCAGTATCATCCAGTTGCGACCATAAAAAATCATTAATCATCTCTTCATAGCGCATTCCGTTCACCGTAACTGTTGTTCTAACCTTATTTTCGAAAAAGTAAGGTCCAGTGACCCCGCCGCAGCATAAACCGCACCAAAAAGTTATATGTTGAAGAGGCAGAGGCTTTTTAACAATAAATCTTGGGGTTTTTCCGACCCCAGATGCGACTGATTTGCTTATTCATCTAAACACGGTGGAGTCAAGATGATTTTTCATGGAAATACACGATCATTTTCAACATTGTTGATGATCGCCCGGCTTGAGTTCTTGTGTCAACTGAGCTTCAAGTCTTAAGGCAAACTACGTTGTAATGACGTGTGTGAAATGTCAATTCCAAGGAATGATGAGGATGGACAAACCTGGGGTTTCATCATTACAACATTTTGGGCTATAACAGCAAAATTCACATTTTTTCTTGAGTGACGTGCATGTGCTTTATTCATCACATCACTAATTTGTCCCAACAGCTCCATTTTTCCACCAATATCTGAATTCTCTCTCCTCCCTCTCCCTCTCTCTCCGTCTCTCCCCATCTCCCTCTCTTTCTTCCTCTCTCCCCATCTCTCTCTCTTCCTCTCTCTTCCTCTCTCTCCCTCTCTTCCCACCTCTCTCTCTTTCTTCCTCTCTCCCCATCTCTCTCTCTCTTTCTCTCTCTCCCTCGCCCTCTCTCTCCCCATCTCTTTCTCCTTCTCTTCCCATCTCTTTCTCCCTCTCTTCCCATCTCTCTCTCTCCCCTCTCTTCCCATCTCTCTCTCCCCCCTCTCTCTCTCTCTCTCGCCCTCTCTCTCTCACTCTTTCTTTCTCTCTCTCCCTTTCTCTCTCTCTCCCTCTCCCTCCCTCTCTCTCCCTCTCTCTCCCTCTCTCTCCCTCTCTCTCTCCCTCTCTCTCCCCTCTCTCTCTCCCTCTCTCTCCCTCTTCCCCCCTCTCTCCCTCCCTCTCTCCCTCCCTCTCCATCCCTCTCTCTACCCATCTCTCTCTTTCCCTCTCTCCCCCATCTTTCTCGCTTTCTCTCTCTCTCTCTCTTTCTCTAAAGAATACTATAATTCTCATAATTCCCACCATATTTATTAATAAGAAAGCCTTTGTCTAGATCATAACTATCATTAAGTATACAAATCTTATTCACTCCTTTATCAATGAAAAATAATTTAAAATACATCTAGTGCTGCAAATATATTAATATTTATTATATCTTTCTTTTACAGGTAAGAAACTTATTTCCACAAGTTTTCGTGCTGCGTGTTTAGTTCACAAGAGAATATTCTGTGAACTCAATGAAGTGCAAAATAATTAAGTATACACTATAATATAATAATACAATAGAAAAATAAACACATATAAAATAGTACTAAAAAATAAGAAATAAATTTTTTTTAGAAATTCCATTGGCTTCTCTTGGAGGTCTTGAAAGATCTTATTGCTTTTTGTTTAATTTTTTTCTTTTGTCATTTGTTTATTACCACCAAGTCGATCAGAACTGCTTGATGGTCATTGGCCAGCGTCACTTGAATTAAATCATAAACAATTAAAGTCTGTTGAGTAACATTGACTTTTGTAAAATGATAGTCAAATAGCCAGTCAGACTAGCTAGCCAAGTAGTTCAAGGAGCAACAAAACATATCTACATATATGCTAAGTTTATATGCATACATATGTATGTATATATTTTGCAGCTGCCAGCATTCATCCTCTCAACTTACCACATTTGATATTTTGAACAAGGAAAGGTTTTTCAAAAACAAGTAGGAGAATTCTTTTGTTTAATTAAATTTATATTTATAGCCACATCTTGTCGGTTTCTCTGCAAGGCTCAATTGTAAATAAACAAACACACTTTCGTACAGAACAAGCTGTTATATGATGCTTCGAAAAAAAAACTTTTACACTTCAAAGGAAATTCATCACTTTTTTTCTTTTTATATTCAACTCCAACACGCTTATGGCAGCCCAACAAAGTAAAAAAAGAAAGAAAACAACAAATATTCACAATAATACGAGTACAATCAATTATTACCAACTATGAAGCTGTAATTCAAGTCAGTCTATGAGTACATAAATACATAAATACATACATATATGTATATACTCGTGCATGCAGTCAGCATAAGCCTTTTTTTGTAAAAGTTCTTAGTTCTTTATAGAAGAGTATTCCTCAAGTGTTGGCAACCTCAACCACAACTCAACGCCTTCTTGTTGAAGAATTTCATTTAATTTGTTTAGTTTTTATTATGAAATTATAAATATTTTCTTTTTTTTTGCATTTTGTATGGTTTTGATTGAGGTTCTGGTACTTAAATGTACAAAGCGCTTTTTAATTAATAAGCCGCAAATTAAAATAACAATAAAAGTAGTTTTTTATCAAAATTAAACAAACGCCAAAAGAATTACAATAAATACTAATTAACATAAAAATGAGAATGCAAAACCGGAAAGATTGGACTAATGGAAAATTATATTACAAAAACAAATCAAAAAACTAATGCAAAAGATTTCAGTTATATCAAAAGTTTGTATATATATATATACATATATAATAAAAGAAAAAAAATTAACTCAAATTAATTTCACTTTGAACCCGTTGAAACAAACTTTTTGATATAACTGAAATCTTTTGCACTAGTTTTTTGATTATGTTATTTTATTTTAGATTATTCCATTTTATGTTATTTGATTTTATTACAATTTATTTTTTTTTGTTTCGTTTGCTTTTCCTTTATTCCAATTTATTTAATTTTTGTTTATATTATTTCACCTTTTTATATATTTTTTATTTTCATTTATTTCACTTCAATTCATTTTATTTTCTTTTAGCTTATTTGTTTTTATCTTATCTTATTTTATTTAATTTCGTTTCATTTGTTTTTACTTTATTTTATTTTTTTTCCTAATTTTTTTAGTTTTTGTTTATACTATTAAAATTTTTTATTTTTTTTTTTATTTTTATTTATTTCACTTTTTTTATTTTACTTTCTTTTAGTTTATTTGATTTTATGTTATATTATTTTATTTTATTATAATTGTTTTATTTCATATCATTGAATTTTATCTTATTTAATTAAAATTTATTTAATTCTCCTTAATTTTAATTAATTTTAGTTTATTTCATTTTATTTTATAGCATTTTATTTTGTTTTATTTTACTTTGCTTCATTTTTTTAATTAATTTATTTTATTTTGTTGTATTTTGTTCAAGCTTGTGTTAGTCTATGTTTTAATTTTGTTTCATTTTACTTTTCTGGATTTTATTATTTTTTCATTTACTTTATATCAATTTATTTTATAATTTTTTTATTTGAACTTCATTTAAGTTTATTTTATTTTAATTTTTCTTATTTTATTTCATTTTATTTCATAATAGTTAATTTTTTTTTAATTTACTTTATTGCATTTTATTTTATTTTACTTTGCTTAACTTAATTATATTTTATTTACTTTATTCCATTGTACATTATTTCGTTTTATGTTATTTTATATTAATAATTTTATATAATTTTATTTCGCTTTAATATATTTTTTTTATGTTTTTTTTAGTTTTATTTTACATTATTTTATTTTATTTTATTTTATTTTATTTTATTTTATTTTATTTTATTTTATTTTATTTTATTTTATTTTATTTTATTTTATTTTATTTTATTTTATTTTATTTTATTTTATTTTATTTTATTTTATTTTATTTTATTTTATTTTATTTTATTTTATTTTATTTTATTTTATTTTATTTTATTTTATTTTATTTTATTTTATTTTATTTTATTTTATTTTATTTTATTTTATTTTATTTTATTTTATTTTATTTCATTTTATTTTTGTTTATTTCATTTTATTTTATATTATTTTATTTTTTTTATCATATTTCTCATAATTCTCTTCCTCTTCTTCTTGCTTTTCTGACAATATTTGCCGATAAAATGTCAAACTCGATTTTCATAAGCGCATTGTCTTGAAGTGTTTGGCCAATATTAAGTCAAGCATACTTCAGCGCCTTATTGCAATACTTCTTTTTTCTCCTTTTTTTTGTAAAATTATAGATAAAATGTCAATAACAACAAAGCCACCACGAAAACAACAACAAAATAACATAAGTGTGAAAAATGCTAGCGTTTCACAAGAAAATTGACAGCATTCGAAAGGAAGCTATAAAAGTCAATAACACTTTGGCTCTAGAAGAGTAGAAATAATGATTGGCGCGTATATGAAGTCACATGAGGAGCTTGCGTACGTTGGAGAAAATGGCATGCTGAAAATATTGTGCATTTGGTGTTTGTGAAGAATGGGGGGAATGATGATAATATACAAAGAACAAAAAAATATGCAGCAACAAGAAATTGTGAACTTTTGTTCGATACACGGGACAACAGGGAGTTGACAAGCATTCTCTGTCTTCATAAGCTGAGGTGTCATAATGCTCTGCGGCGAAAAGTATTGATAAATGCTTATTGAAATGTTAGGAGTGCTGAAAAATTATATATTAAAAAAATTGCATTCTCAGAAAAATAATTGATGGGAGAGGCGAAGACTCTTCTAGGTGCTAAAAGTTTATAATATTTTTTTTTTTCGAACTAATTGCCTTTAATGGCCGAAACGGTTAGAAGCTTTATGCTTTGTGATAAGCTCACTCAGCTTAGTTCTCTTCATTAAACCTTAAAGTGTTTTGATATGTATATGGAAGAATTCATTCGAATAAACTTAAAGACGCTCTCTCCCATAATGTTGAAGAAGCTTGTGTTACTCCTTAGGTGAGGATCTCACAACAGCACCAACTTGATTCACTGCACTCACAAAAAATACACACAAATTCCAAGACTCTAAAGAGTTTCTTCACTTTATTGATGTCTACACTTTGCTTTCTCTTGTTCTTCTTCATTCATATAAGCCTTGCAGGCATTTTGTGGAAAATTCATTCAAATCGCATTGCCTTTTGATTTCAATTTATTTAGCATTTGTTTTTGTTTTCTTTCTGTTGGAGCATTTGCTATGCTTAGCTGATTTTGCAATTGTTTTTGTTTTTCGCTCAAGTTACACATTCATAAATGAGAAGGTGTGCACATAAGTTACCATTTGTATAGCCTTTATTCCTATTTATACGCATTTCACTTAGTCTTATATGTACATCACTTTCGTTATTTGGCAGTTTCTGCTTCGAAACACGTAAGCGGTGAAGTGGTGCTGCGTCGGAGAGCAATGCTACGCAAGATACACTTGTAAGTGCCACGGGGCGTATGAGCAATCAAGCGTTGAATTGTTGCTTAGTTGGTTGATGTCTGGTGGTGTTGTAGTTGTTGTGGATTTCGCTAAGGGTATATATATATATGAAAACTGCTGCAGAGATTTGTGATTTTTGCGGTTTGTTTACATATCTCTGACAGTTTATGAAGGTTCTGCAAAACTTTTTCGTACGCAAATCTTAGGGACCGGCGATGATTTGAATGTAATGCGTGGTTTTGTTGCTATCAAGAGTTTGTGTTCGTATGTGTGCTGAATCTGCACACAAACTTCAGCCAGTTTTTGATTAGTTTTGATTACTTTATAGAATTGTGTATATTTGCTTATATCTTTGCTTATGTAAATATTTATTATTCTTGTAGTGGGCACTTTAAGAAATTGCCATATATTAAGTTTGAATAAAAGTGATTTTCACATAAAAATAATTAGTGTAAAGTAAAATGAAAAAATTGATACAAAAAAAAAAATTAAAATATACAATTATATAACATAAAATGAAATAAAAAAAAATATATAAAGAAATAAATAACAATAAAATAATATGAAACGCAATAAAGTAAAGTAAAGAAAAAACCCAAAAATAAAATAAAATAATGTAAAATAAAAAAGTATAAAATAAAATAATATGAAAATATAAAAAGTGAAATAAAATTAAACAAAAAAATAAAATAATATAAAATGAATTAAAATAAAATTAAGTAAAGCAAAATAAAACAAACTAAAAAATAAAATAAAATAATATAAAATGAAATGAACCAAAATAAAATAAAATAAAGCTAAGTAAAACAAAATAAAATTAAGTAAAAAAATCAAATAAAATTAAATCCAATAAAATAAAATTATACAAAATAAAATAAAATTATATAAAATAAAACAAAATGAAATAAAAAAATAATATAAAATCAAGTAAAATAAAATAAAATGAAGTAAATAAAAATAAACTAAACTAAAACAAAATAATATAAAATAAAATGAAAGGAAATAAAAAAATTATATATAAATTAAATAAAAGAGTATAAAATCAAAAAGTAAAAAGTAAAATACAATGAAATATAAAAAAATATAAAATAATATAAAATTAAATAAAATAAGCCACAATAAAACAAACTGAAATAAAAAATTTTAATATTATATAATAAATTAAAATTTAATAATGTAAAGTAAATGAAATAAAATGAAGCAAAACTTAACCAAAATAAACAAACTCACACAAAATAAAGTTAAGTAAAGCAAATTAAATAGAGTAAAAAAATTAAATAAAGTGAACTTATATAAAATAAAATAAAATAAATGAAATGAAATGAAATAAACTAAAATTAAATTAAATTAAATTCAAATAATTTACATAAAATAAAATAAAACAAAATAATATTAAATGAAATAAAACAAGCCAAAACAAAATAAAATATACTAATATATAAAATGAAATGAAAACAGAAAATAATATAGCAAAATTAAAAAACATAAAACAAAATAAAAAAATCAAAATGGTAAGAGAAAATTGATAATATATATTAAAACAAATAGGTTATTTGAAAAACCCAATTATTATAATAAAATAAAATTTGAAAATTAAAGAAATTGAAATTAAAAAATTAAAAAATAAATGAAACAGCATAAAATAAAATGAAATAATACATAATAAAGTAAAAAATAATGATACAAAAAATCGAAATAAAATAAAATAATATAAAGAATATAAAATAAAGTAAACAGAAAAAAAAAATTAAAATAAATAAAAAATTAAATAAAGTAAGATAAGTTAAAAAAATAGTTACATGATCTAAAATATAATGAAATTATATAAGAATAATAAATTGAACTAAGCTAAATGTAAACAAAATTATGTTTAAGAAAAATACAGTAAAAAAGGATTGAATAAAATATAAATTTAATTAAGTAAAAAATAATAATAAAAAAATTACACAAAACAAATATAGTGAAACAGGACAAAAAGGAAAATAAAATAAAGAAATAATACAAATGAAACTGAGCTATTCAAAATAACATATCTTAAGCTAAATAAAATTAGAATCCTTAAAATAATCAAAAAGATAATAAAAATTTAAATTAAAATGAAATAAAATATAAAAACGAATTAAAATTAATTAAAATTAAAATAATATGAATTAAATTAAAATAAAATGAAATGAAATAAAATAAAAATAAAATAAATAAAATTAAATGAATTTAAGTGGAATGAAATAAAATATATTATAATAAAATAATAAAACAATAAAGTAAAGTAAATTAAATTAAATTAAATAAAAATAAATTTAAACAAATAGTTTAATGCAATAATTAGCATGCATTAAATTCATTTAAATTATATTGAAAAAAAAATTTAAATGAAATTAATGATGGAAAATTTAAAAACTCCCACGTAAACACCGCAACTAAGTCCAATAGAGATTTCTTCATCTCCCAACCATCATTTTCTCACAACATTTTACTTAATTTTTGCTCCAATTTCATTTTGCAACCGACTTGTAAATTCTCACCCATATATTTCCAAAACAAAAAGTTGCGTAAACACATGAATTACGTAAAAGTATGGGTAAGAGTGAATATTTAAATAAACATTTGTTTTTTTTTTTTTTGTTTGTACTCACTATGCTTAAAACAATTCACCAGCTTCCATTAATTACAACATTCGCCAGCGGCACGGCGCTATCATATTGCGTCTGCTCCATTTCACGCTATTCTCTGAACGGTATTGTCTTACCAATACGGCGACACAATCTACGGCGGCCCCCCAGCTCTACCACCCCTACTCCGCTACCAACTCCAGCTTTTGCTGCTCACCTCTCCCTCTCACGCTCCACCACACATTCCTCGATGAAATTTGCGTTGCGTTATTCGTGCGAATAACGGGAAGCACGACAATTTGCGTGTGCACCCCACGCATACAATGAACCATAAAAGGCTAATAAAGCGTTCACATAGCACTCCCACTCTGCGCTAAACAAATAACGCCTGTCAACTACATACCTCAACAGCCACCTACAAAAATATCCCTATAATAGATGGTCGCATATATTTGCGGTTGATACCGACAACGAGGAGCATTGTCTCTCATCAAATACTCGAAGCGACGCAACGCAACGCAACGCGACGCACAATATTCCGGTCTGTAAATTTTTTGGCTCATGCCACACACATTTTATTTTTGCATTTATTACTTTTTCTGAAGTGTAAATCTGTGAAGCGGCAATGGGCCAGGAAACATGAACGGAGGCAATGGAGTGCGTGTGATTGGTAGCGTGTGTATGAAGGAGTGACGGTTCGCACGGATTGTGGGGATGTATGGTATGTCAGTGCGTTTACGTTAGAGAGCGTTCCATTGAAGCGCACGCACACGCGTCAGCACGCAATCGATGCTGTTGAAATTTAAAATTTATGCGTATTCAAATAACTAAGCGGAGCGCGTGTTATGCGGCAGAACGGTGGCGGAGGTGACCGAGTAAGCCAGTCTGGAGTTATTAACAAGTAGAATTGTATGAGGAGTTAAATATGTATGGAGTTTTGGAAGGGATTATTCTATATAAGAATAACTTTAGAGACTACAACCTAACTTAAAGCGGACACTAGCTCGAGTGGTACCATGAGACCAACATATAAAAGTATGGAAAAAGACTCTAATTGCGTTTACCCCTCGGCGAGAAATGTCAAATCCTCCGAGTATGTTTCTGAGTTGAAATAAAAAAAGCCTTCGTTATAATCTATCAGCTCCTCGGATGTGGCTTGGGTCTAAACCACAAACAGGTGAAGGAACTTCCGGCCAAACTTTCATACTTCCTTTTTCGTCGATGCACTCTTGTCTTGGAGTTACAAATGCAGATGAGCCGTTTTACCTAAAGTTGTTTGTTCTCCTCGAGAAACCATAGAACTACTTCATTTCCCAATTGTTGTCGCCTTGAGGCCTTAGCATGCCTGGAGTTCGAAGAAACTGTATTTCTTCTCAGAGAATATGGCCGATTTGGGTTCTAAATTGACTGTAACATGACTATTTGCTATTATCAGTACTTCGAAGTAAGTGGATGATACGAAATAGTTGGATTTTTATGGGGAAATCGAAGAACAATAGAAGTTTCGATGAAAGTTGTAGCGATATTCGAGTGGACGATGGATCGCTTACTCTAGGGCGCCATCTTAGTTAACAAGTTAGCAGTTTACTTTGTTAGCCAATTGTAATCGTGATGCTTGACCCGCATCTCTTTTTAAATGTTTGTCCTCCCTCTAAATTTTGTCGAATTACGTCTCAGTCAGATTGATTCGGAGAACTTGTCCCAACGTAAGGGCGGTAAATTCAAAAACTTATCTGGTTGAGAAATCAGAACAGTAAGTGAATAAAGACTAGTCTCAATACTACTTTATGGCAAAGATTCGGGACAGTCACTGGACGCCTATTACATATTCATGCATTACTTTTGAAACACGGGAAAGAAAGATAAAATATTTCTCGAAATATCCTCCGTCCGCGCCACTTCAGCATATCTACGGAGGTATATTTGCTCCTTATTTGACACTTCGGAGACCGCAATGGCCGAGTAGTTAGCATTACGTACTGCCATACTGAAGATCAGAGTTCGAGTTTCGGCTAAACTTATAGAAAATTAATTCTTCTATTCGCGGCCGCCCCACGACAGGGAATCTCAATCCCTCCACGTGTATTTCAGACATGAAATGAAGGCCACTTATAAAAATTATAAAAAAAGCCATCAGCCGTTCGGTCCCTAAATTTGTTGGCAAACATCAAGACGCATATCACAAATTGGAGAAGGAACTCCGCCGAAAATTGCTTCAGTGGTTACAAAGCAACTCGTATACTACGTACTACCCTTTGCTATTGATTTGACTGAGTTTGTTCGTTTGAGTAAATAAAAGATAAAAAAGACAGCTGAGAAACAAAAACCAACAACAATTATGTAAACAAGTTGAAAGGTAAGCAGTTGCTCGCGCTGTAATTGTTGTGAAAAACATATTTACGGTACAGCAAAGGACACGCACAACGCCAACAACGAAGTCAATGTGGTGTGGTAAGCAGCTTATCGTGTCAGAACTGCTGCATGCTTATTAAAATTCCGAGCTTGTCATCACAACAATCGCTGGCGAGTTGAGTTCACACATTCCACGTTGTGGAGATGTTGAGAATAAGGTAGATTATATACAAATATTTACGCGTATCTAGTTAAAAATTCAAACTTGGTCTCTTAGGAGATCAGGCTTGTATAAGGTTATGATGCTCAGTTGGTATAGCAGTGTTTTTTGTGTGGTTATGTGTTAATAGAGAGCAGGCTTTACTTCACCAATGTGAGTTGATATTTATTATTTGTTGTTGTTTAAGAATTTTATAAATTTTTCGTTGTTTAGTATTTATATATTTATTTTTTTATTTTTTCTATATTTATTCAAATTTCTTTTTTTTTTTTTTGTTTATTTGTTTTATTTTTTTTTCTAAAAAAATATTTAATTTTTAACTTTGCATACAATTTATCAACGAAATTCTCAAATTTAAATTAAAAAACAAATGAAAAGAAAAAGTTTTGAATAAAAAGTGTGGTTTTAATGAACTTGAATTCGTGTGGGCTTGCTGCTGATTAAAATCACTCAACTTTTCAAACTTTAAACAATATAAACCAACGTTCTATAGCTCTACTTAAATATATATATACATACATTAAGCTCTCGAACTTTTTCAGCTTTTTTGCTTGACGTACGATAAACTCTGTTTATAAGCCCACTCCATTTTCATGCCACTAAGTCGTTGCCCGCTTGGTTTAAAGTTTATATAATTTTTTTTTCCAACTTTAAATGCACACAAATACAGTAATATATACTTTAGGCGCTCTATGTGTTTTTCTTTTATTTCAAATACTTTGTAATTAAATGCTCTTTCATTGCACTTCTTCTTTCCTCTATATATTTTACATTGCCATTATTCCTTTTGCCAATTCAGCCACAAAGAATGTTGCATACTTCAAGGCAGGCATACAGCCAGTTATATGAAGAGGAAATTATTTACTCAGTACTAATATTCTGTTAATATATGTGTGCCTCTTTTATCTCTCTCTCTCTCTCTCTCTCTCTCTCTCTCTGCTTTTCACTATCGCTCAAGCCCTATCGGCGGCCGTTTGATTGCATTGATGCATAGTGAATTGCTTATATACTGACCTTTCCATTAATTTGCTGTGAATTTAATATTGCATACTATTAGATGCTTTTAGGTGTATTAAAAAATTAAAGCCTTCAAAATATGCTGCATTTAATATTTGTACTTTTGTATCATTTGTGTAGATATATTTCTATTTTCACCCCAAATTTAATGATTTTTTCATTTAACTGAGATTTATTCCTTTTTTGCCTAGCGTGAATTTCGCCAAAATGTAGGCAACAAATGTATATAAAGTTCCAATCGTCACGCAGGCTTTCATCTAATCATATTCTGCATAAAAGCGGATACATTCACCTTGTCAGTTCTTCGCCGGGACATTTCAGTGGCTACCGTCGCTTTGTTGTTTTTCAGGCGGGCAATTGCTATTCGAACTTCTTCACAGTTGAGCAATGAAACATCTGTTCCAAGGACATCGATTGGGGAATCCGGTTAATCATTACCATGTGGGGCGCCATTACTACCATACATCAGGCTGGAGAATTGTTTCTTTCATAAGCTCAATATATTCTGAGCATTAGCCGCCAGATCACCTTTCTGGGCCCTACAAGAGTTTACTTCGTATTTAAACCTTCTGCAATGTGCCGCATATTTTCAGCGAATTCTCGAACATTATCCCTGTTGGCCAACTTCTGCTGCTCTTCATATTCACTCTACTCCGCCTCTATCTTTCTTTTCGTTTACTTATGTGACTTGCTTTCCTCTTTAGATCCCTAAACATGAGCGATCTGGTCAATCAAGTGGATTGTCACAAATAGAAGTTAACCTTTAAAAATATCTGAGTTTTCGTAGCAACGTTGCCAATTTTCGTTGAAGCAATTTTCTTGATGTTGCTTCATAAGGAATGCCTTATTTAAAAAATTTAATTAATGTGTAAAATTTAAAGTTGAAAAAGAAGAAAAATGTGGTATTTTCGCGTTACTACAATTATAGACAAATTAAAAGACATATAGACAACAGTAAAGACTTTATGAGCAGCCGATTACTATATTGAAAAAATATACATATTATATATATATATATAGAAAATAATATAAAAAAGTGCAGGAAATGCTTAATGTTTATTTAATGAATGCCTTTCATACGATATTACTTCAATCATACATTTTATTATGTAATTTATCATCATTTGTACCTTCCAATTATTACACTTCGCTTTAATTATGTACTTATGAGTTGTTATTTTATTATCCTTTTCTTTTAACTCTTAGTCAATTATGTGCATATAAAAGTTTATTGTGAGAAAATATCAAATATATGTACATGCATCGGTATATGTACTTGTATATACATATAAATACAATGAATATATGCAATTATTATAATTATGTAAATGCAAATATCGACAACAGTCAACTAATTGAAATTCAACAACACAAAGTCAATTATATAACTAGAAGAAGAGTTGGAAAAACAGGAGTTCTCAAGCAACTAATTTGTAGTAAATAAAATCATGAAGCGCTAGAGATGCGTAACTCGTTAACGAACAGAGCCTCTTCTTTTTCATCGAGCGTGTTGGAAAATCTGACATGGCTTGAGTAATGCTCAGACTATCCATACTGCTGGCGAGTAGCCTCTTTCCAAGACACTATCCTACCATAAGCCCCCCACCAAATTTTTGTTCTCTTATACTCTTTTCTTTCACTCTTTTCCGTAATTTTCATGTCCAATACATCTCTCGGCTAGCTATGACATCACAGTACCGGAGTATCTCTATCAAATACTGGATCACACGCCACTCTTCTCTTTAAAACATATACACAAACACTAGATGAAGACATTCGTTTTTTCACTATGAATATCAGCCCAGAAGTCAGAAAGTTTCCTGAACAATAAAAGCAAAAATGTTTCTGCTTATTCTCAGGAGATTCGTCAGGCAAAAAATATTCCAACTTCAAGGCCACAATAGAAAAAATGTTTTTTTTTTCATTTGGTAACCGAGAGATGTCGAAAAGAGAATTTTCACCTAGGGACTGCTTCGTGAAAAGCATCAAAGGAAGTGATTTTTGCACCGGATTGTGACTGCAGGCGAACTCCAAGAAGAAAATATACTATGCCAAGCCTGGGAAGTGTTAAGTTCTAAAAGAAATAATGGCTAATTTTTAAAGTAAACTCATTAAAGTATTTGTAATTTTACATTCAGAAAAATGAAAAAATCACCTCTCCGAAATGGAGTTAAAAAAAAGGTTCTAATAAGATTTTTATTCTATATTTTTCATTTACAAATTTAATTTAAATTAAATTTAAAGAAATTTAACAACCAGATTATTATTTTTGAAATTAAATTCTCGCTCCTAAATGTAGATAACGTTTTTCAAATATTATATATATGTACATTAACAATTTTTTTAAGCTCTTTCTCATTTCTTAAATTCAATTCATTTCTAAATTACAGTGCGCCATCTATTGAAATTTGTATTACTATAATTATTAGCTGTAAAATATTTTTTACATTATATATTATACATTATATATTTATTTTCACCTATAAACGTAGGCAACGTTCTTCAAAAATTATACTGAGGTATATGGGTTTATTCGGTGATAGAAAGTATATTTTCAAGTATTTGTTTATATTTAAAATCAAATACAAACTATTCGCTGTCCCAAAGATATATATTTAAAAAAGAATTTCGATAATTTTCAAAGGAAAATATTCATAACACAGCTATTATATCGCCATTGCCGGCGACCGCTCAAAAGGGTTGCATCTGCGTTGAGAGTAGAACTCATGATAGGATCGTACGAAGTGAAAAAATTGAGTTTTAGTTAATACCATAAACAATAATTCGGGCGAAGGAACATATAAAGCAAGTGAAAATTGTATTAAAATTGTATTTTTTGCACTCTTTTCTCAACAAAAAAATGGCTAATTTTTGTAACACTTTCTCAACATTTGTTTTTCTAAAGTAGTTCTAATTGAATAAAATCTAAATAAAATTTAAATATATTGAAGACCTGGATAAAATTTCATTAATATCAGTTGAGTGGTTTTGACAACCGACTTTTGAGAAAAACGCGTTCAATGTTTAAGAAGCTGAGGTTGCATGCCTTTCAGCGCGCAGCTTCCCTGCACCTCTATCTTCAAAACTCTTATACTAATCGGCTTGAAAATTAAGCAAAATATTCTTGAAAAGTATAAAAATTAATTAAGCAAAGAAACTCAATTTTTGAAGCTATTAAACCCATGTTACCCCTTTGAGATATGGAGTTGGGCAATTGCCACCGTCGATCTGCGTTTTTTATTTTATTTGCATTTTTTTGTTTGTTTAATTTTCTGATTTTTTTATGTGGATTTAATTTTGTTTAAAAAATATTTTCCTGTTTGCAGTTTTATTTTCACTCTTAAATGTAGGCAATATTTTTCGTATATATTTCTTTAGCAAATTTTCTCGGAACATTTAAATAGCCTACATTCAGGCTGAAACTGAAATACAGAAATAAAACTATACAAATTTATTATAAGATATTTAACGTAGCTTTTATCAATATAAATTAAAAAAATTTAAATATCCTTAATTAATGAAATAATTTTTTTATGTTTAAAACTGCATTTGACATCTATGTAACGTCAATCAATTCAAACACATATTTTTCCTGTAAATAAACGTATACAACTGTTTGAAATTTTTCAAAATTGAATTAAAATTTTTTTTTTAATTTTTTTTTAATTAAAACTTTGAATTTTTTTTATTTTATTTTTTATATTTTTTTATTTATTATTATTTTTTTTTTCTTTTTGTTTTTATTTTATATTTATTTTTTTATATTTTTTTACTTATTTGTTATTATTTTTTTGTAAAATTAAATATACGTATACAACTATTTGAAATTTTTTGTTAAAGTTAAATTAATTTTTTTTTTAATTTTGTTTTAATTAAATTTTGATTTTTTTTATTTTATTTTTTATATTTTTTTATTTATTATTATTATTTTGTTTTCTTTTTGTTTATATTTTATATTTAATTTTTTATATATTTTTACTTACAATATTTATTATTATTTTTTGTTTGAACAGACATATTTTCTCGTAAATAAATGTATACAATTTTTCAAATTTAAATTAAATATTTTTTAATTAAAACTTTGAATTTTTTTTTTATTTTATTTTTTATATTTTTTTATTTATTATTATTATTTTTTTCTTTTTGTTTATATTTAATATTTAATTTTTTATATATTTTTACTTATTTATTATTATTTTTTTTCTATAGACACACTTTTTTCCTGTAATTAAACGTATACAACTGTTTGAAGTTTTTCAACTTTAAATTAAATTTTTTTAAAATCTTTTTTTTTTTAATTAAAACTTTGAATTTTTTTATTTTATTTTTTATATTTTTTTATTTATTATAATTTTTTTTATTGTTTTTGTTTCTTTTTGTTTATATTTTATATTTAATTTTTTATATTTTTTTACTTATTTATTATTATTTTTTTGTATAAACACACATTTTTCCTGTAAATAAACGGATACAACTATTTGAAGCTTTTTAAATATAAATTAAATTTATTTAAAAAAATTTTTTTTAAATAAAAAAAATTTAATTTTTAATTTTTTTTAATTTAATTTTTTTTTTTAATTTTTTTTAATTTTTCTTTTAATTTATTTATTATTATTATTTATTCTTTTTGTTTAAAAAGTAGCAAATAGTGTTGTATATGCTAAATTTCATCATCTATAAAATAAACCGTTTGAGAATTCCTGTCCCATACATACATACATACCTATTATATCAGCTCACAGCCACCACCGAATACTTACATACAAATATATGCACGTGCATACAGACAGTAAGTACGTCTTATTTTTCTACTGTAATTGCAACTAACAAGAAATAATAGGATAACAGCATTAATGACACAAAAAACCAACAACAACAACAATAACAATGTGGAAAACAACAATAGTTATAACAACAATGGTGTAAACAAGTAGTACTCAAGGCAGAACACAACTTACAAGCATACATACATACCATACAACTCTTTGTGCAAGTATTTTTGCATATACTTAAGTATATATATAATTATATATACATATATCAAACTATGCAAATTATGCTTCTCCAGAAATAAGTATGTACATATGTTCGTGTGTGAGAATAAGAATTTCACTATCAATTTATAATAGAAGAAGCCATAATGATTGTTTTTTGTGGCATGTACATGTATATACATGCATACATACCATACATATGTTTTTGCATTAATGTAAGGGTTGAGTTATAAAGCTGCCGGTGATGGCAGGCAACATACCTACATACATATTTACAAAGAACAACAAACTAATTTGTAATTTGTAATGCTTTACGTGGAAATACGGCATAGCCCACTCTTCCGAGAAGCACCAACAACAACAAATGAAACACACAAACAATTTCTTAGTAAAGTTGTATGTTTATATAATATATACGTACGTACGTGTGTATGTTTGTATGTACTTCAATGCAACTGCAAGTACTTTCAATAGTATTAAAAAGCTATGATTATTACTAAAAAGCGAACGAAGCGAGTCTGAAAGTCAACCCGTAACTATGACGATAATCGGTGGCAACAACCATTAGCAATAGCAACAGCAGCGACGAACAAAAGATGAAATCGTGTAGCCAAGGTACGTATACACGTAGAAGAGTACACTCACTACTACATATTGCATTTCTACTTTGAGTACACGAGTTGAGAAAGAAAATTGTCATGCAACATTATTAACAGGAATTTACAACAAGCAGCAACATGCCACACACCATAGAACCCTTGCAATGCCATAGCCGTCCATCTCACAAAAAGCTAGCAATTTTATTAAGCTATGTATGTACATCTGTATGTATATAGGTCTGTATGTATTGTAGCTTGTAGGCAGCAGGTAGCAACGTTATTAACTGTTGATGAGCAGTGCAGATGACAGCTGCAACACAAATTGGCAGCTCATAAACGCTTCATGGCATTTCGCTGCATACATATGGTATATACATACATAATTTTATATTATATGCTCAGTATTTATGTACATACATACATATACCATATAATAGCATGTAGTAATTCAAAAGAGTTGCCCACTCGAACCGAATATCAATTTGTTTAGATATCTGTTTATCCACCTTTGGGTGTGATTTACATTTGGTCCTTTCAGTTATTGTTGTTGCAACAGGCAATTTCTAGGCTTCGTTTTCAATTATTATTCGTCACGAGCATTTCCGTTTCATGCTACAACAGCAGCAGCAGCAGCAGCGGCAGCAAGTACAAATCACTTTCAAGTTGCAAGTGTTCGAATTATTATTTAAATTATTTTTTCTAAGCAGCCTGAGGATTTGTTCAACGATGTTATTGCAAGAAATACAATATAATAACCCTTTTTACCAAGAAAAATTTTCTAAAGAGCTCTCTTCTTGGAATGGTTGCCTGCTTACGGTGAGCTTAGAGCAACAACCCACGGAAGACAAATTAATTCTTCTTCTCTTATTTATTGGCGTTCGCGCCTCTTATGCACGCCATTCGGTTCTTCTCTTCGCTGTTTAGAGTCAGTTGGAAATACCAAGTGAAACCAGGTCGCTCTCCACCTGATCCTTCCGACGGAGTGGAGATCTTCCTCTTCCTCTGCTTCAACCAGCGGGTACTACATCGAATACTTTCAAGGCTGCTTTCATATATTCGGACGACATGACATAGTCAGCGTAGCCGCTGTCTCTTCATTCGCTGGACTATGTCAATATCATCGTATACCTCGTACAGCCCATCATTCCATCGTCTGCAGTATTCGCCGTTGCCAATTCGCAACGGACCAAAAATCGTTCCCAAAACTTTTCTCTCGAAGACTCGCAGGACAGACTCATCAGTGTTGACATCGTCCGCGCTTCTGCGCCATATGGTAGGACGGGTTTGATGAGCGATTTATAAAGTTTGGTTTTCGTTCGCCGAGAGAGGACTTTACTTTACAATTGCCTACGCAATCCAAAGTAACACCTGTTGGCTAAAGTGATACTTCGGTGGATTCTAAGGCTGGCATTGTTTTTTGGTGTTCACACTAGTTCCAAGATAGACGAAGTTATCTACAACTTTAAAGAACTCAATGACGTCAAAACCATCAGCGTACGCCAGCAGCTGTACATACAGTCTCCAGCAACTTGTTAAAGAAGCCCCACGATAAGAAATCATCTCATCTGAAACCTCGTTTTGTATCGAACGGCTCGGAGAGATCCTTCCCGATCCTGACGGAGCTTTTGGTGTTGCTTAACACCAGTTTACGCAGTCTTATAATTTTTTCGAGGATAAAAAATTCAGACATAGCTGTCGAAGGCTGTTTGAAATTCGACGATGAGTTGGTGTATGGCCAAATTTTTCGAAGAAACTGGTTATCAATTCTTCGCCGTCATATTTAAATAACTCGGCTGGTAATCCAATTGCTATTCGAATTTTCCCATAGTCGGGCAATGAAACATCTATTCTATCGGTTTTGTACTCGGGTTCGCCATGCCCTGGTGTTCCACTTTCACTGTCATTCAGCAGGCTAAGGAAGTGTTCCCGACATAAATTCGGAGTTTTCAAACAATATCCTTGCCGGTCAGCTGCTCAAGTTCTTCATACTCATACATTCCGGCCTCTTTCTGTTTCTATCAGCACATGCGTCTTGCTTCTCACTTCAAGTCTCGGTATCTATCCCATCCCGCACCTTTAGTGGTCGATCGCAACGTTGCGAGGTAGGCAATCTGCTTTCTCTCCACTGTGACACGGCAGTTGCCCTCGTACCATCAATATTTTCGACGTTTCCGAACACCAGTAGTATTATTTCCAGCATGTACGTAGAGAGCTTGAAATGCCGTCTCACAGTTTCCTAATACCGAGTTGCTGATGAGTGCTCACAGAGCGCGGGAGTGTAAGTCGAGTAGAAATCCATTCGACTGTCTGTTGTTATTGCACCTTTTAAATGTCGCACCTTCCTTGTGTTTGTTGGCGGGTGTTCTTTCATCCACACAGAGGATCGTATCTTCGCTGCGACAAAATAGTGTTCCAAGTCGTTGTTGGGTCCGTCTATCACAACTTTATCGATTGCAATATTTTAAAAAATTTCGCTTTGATGCGGATTGTGCTGAGAGCCGTTCATCTTACGGAGTGAATGCCAGTACTCTTTGATGGAGTTTCTCTCTCACCAGGAATCCGCCACCAAATTTTTGCTCCTTTATGTGTCTACTCGTCTCTGCTCTACTTCCGTTCAATGCACTTCTTAGACCATAGCGATGACAGTCTTTATTCATACGACAACCAGATGGATAGCGGCACTTTGCCAATTAAGGGATCGAACATTCCATTTGGCCGATCTCCTCCTCCAATTTACGGTTTTGCGCCTTGACGTTTTCCAAACAAATGGAAGGTCCTACAGTCCGGCCTCCGAACGGCAGATGGTTTTTTTATTAGGAGCCTTTATTTCATGTCAGAAATACACTCAGAGTGGTTAATATACCCTGCCGAGGGCCGACCGCAATTGGAAAGTTTAACTTAATTTTTTATTTAAATTAATTTTCTATAACTTTGGTGAATGTTGGTCGTACCAGGATTTGAGCCCTGGCCTTCCGTATGGCAGTACGCAATGCTAACCACTCAGCTACCGCGGCCGCCAGGTGCATGCGCATAAATCATAGTCCTTAATACGTTTGCAGTGGTCGTCATTATAACTAGTAGCATATTTCAACGGAGGCGTTTCCCATTGTAGCTGGTTTTTCGTTAGATGAGTAAGTTTAAATTTAAGGTATATTTATATAGCGAGCTGCTTGGCTCAAGACCGACGCCTGCTTGTAGTCGCACTTCTTGTGAAAATTCGCTGCAATTTAACTTCAGCGGGCCCTCAACTCGAATATGTCGCAGTGGCATCACTGTAGCTTCCTCTCTTCTAGTCGTGAACCAAAGCTCCACAACTTGCTCAAGGGTGTGCGAAGTGGACGCTAGAGTATGACTTCAGTATAGCCCCGCGACTGTAACTGCATGTCCTAAGAGGCAGAAAATATTTAAGAAAAATTAAGCATATTTACGACTAGCTCACTTCTATACTTCCCCCCAAAAAAAAATACTTACGCTTATTTTACCAAATTTATTTAATAATTTTTTTTTTTTTACATTTTGTAAAGTTTTATTATTTCCGTTTATTCACTTTGATTTAATTGAATTTAATGCAACTCCAAAGCTCAAAAAGTCTATGTACCAAAGCGTGTGTGTGTGTGAATGTGTTGAGTGGCAATGAATGCCGCTCAAAAATTACATTACGACATCGAATATCGAAAAAAACGAAGAAGAGGCAGCCATGCAACATATTACATACATATGTATGGTATGTATATTTGTGCCACAGATGCAGAGATTTTATTATTAACTGCTGCCCCATGTTATGTATGTGTGTATGTGCTATTCCATTTTTCACACATTTTTATTATGTTTTTTTCTTTATATTTTATTACCGTTATTTTTTTATTTTTTATTTGATTTTTTTTTTGTTCACTGCGTCGATCATTATATTACAGTTACAGCTTGAACGCAACATTTGCGCGCCAGATGTGGCACGTTAGATGCTTTATTAACTTTGTCGCCTCACCCCCAATTATATTTATGTATATCTTTAGCATGCATACTTGCAACTACTTACACAAGCGTACAAACATATACCTATATGCATACTTCAGTGAATACTCTTGGCAGTGGTGTGGGTGTGTGGTGGGTACACGAACCGAATGTCTGTCTGTCTCTTTGCTATAAATAATTATTTCTTTTTTTATATTTATATTTAAAACAGGTCTTACGGCTCCATGAATTCCCGTTCTTTATACAATAATGTACATACATACATACATACATATACATATGATTATTTTTATTCAATTATAAACATTATACATACCACTTACGCACAAATATACATTCATATGTATATGACCATATATTATATATAGTATAAATTCCCCTTGTTGCATTTATGCCTACGCGCATGTGTCGTCGCTCATGCGGGTCTGCTCTTGTTCTTGTTCTTGTTCTTGCTCTGGTTCTTCTGTTGCACAAGCAGCACATAAAATAAAATTGATGTGAATTGGTACACGACCGTGGCGCTTGAAATATCAGTCATCCATACACACACATACATATGTACACGTATGTACATATACATACATATGCGTGTATGTCAGCGTCTGGCTTTTATTCATTTTTATGTCAGTCTGTCTGGATTTCTGGATCACTTTTTGTGCGTCTGAAATTCCAATGGATGATACTCGCTTTTTATTTTTTATTAGTCTTATGTAAACAAATATATGTACAGATATACCTACATATGCATGTCTAGGCTATTTTATGGATAATAATAAAAATTGTTTCCCCGCATCGAGATCGACTTTTCAACAACTTAATTGGGGCGAAAAAATATAATACAATTGTACATATGTATGTATTTTTTTATATTAATATTTATTAATTAATTTTAATAATTATTTAAGCGGTAGTCTTCTTTAGAGGCTTCAACAAATTTATTTCTTCTTTTTAAAACTATTCTAAAACTATCTAAGTATATGTATGTAGGTATGTACATATACATATGTCCGATCGAAAAAAACCAAATGATCTATCTTCAGTAATAAATTATCTTTTATTTTAACTAAAACAGTTGGGCAAAAGTATTATTTAACTATTTTTTTTGCAATTTGAAGTTGTATTTTTTTTTTTAAATAGTGATTTTTTTCCACCTTAGATAAAATTTGGAATTTTCGAATTTTTTTAATTCATATAGAAGAGACACTCATAAAATAAAATAAAAATTTGGTTCGACTGTTTTAGATTCATCCCAGGACCTCCATTACCGACATCGTTTCACAAGTTCATACTACAGCCGCTTCAGAAAACTAATCACAACATTGGAAAATTGCAATATTTTTTTAAATGAAATTTTTTTTTTTAAAGCTTAAATTTAGTACATCATTGTCTGAAAATTTCGTTTTCCGTAATAATTTCCTTCACTTTGAAAAAAATTGCTGAAAAAACGCTTTTTTCGGGTTCTGAAGAAAACTACTTGCTTAAGTGAGAAGTTGCTAATCCCGTAGCATTTAAAAACTGCTCAGGTCTTGAAACAAAGCTCGCGTCTATGCTTCGGCTACCCCTTTCCTTCGCGGTGGGCGAGCTGGCTTACGCTGTTGTTGCCAGATAGACTGTCGCTTCCGGCTACTCCAGACCTTCGAAGCTCTATCAAATATTGTGTAAAACAGGGCAGCCGCAGTAGCCGAGTGGTTAGCATTGCGTACTGACATTCGGAAGGCTCGGGTTCAAATCCCGGTTCCATCAACATTCAAAAAGTTATGAAAATTAATTTAAAATAAAAAAATTAAGTTAAATTTTCTAATTGCGCTCGCCCCTCGGCAGGGAATGTCAACCCCTCCGAGTGTATTTCTGACTTGAAATAAATGCTCCTCATAAAAACCTTCAGCCGTTCGGAGGCGGCTTAGTATAAACTATAGGTCCCTCCATTTTTGGAAAAACATCAAGACGCAAAACACACAAATTGGAGGAGGAGCTCAGCCGAAAAATCGCTTCAGTGGTTACCCCTAACCCCAACCGCATAGAGATGGGTTCACATTTTTCTGGTCACACTCGCAGTGAGCTCCTAATTACGAACATTATTATTATCTATTATTATCTATTTACTTTAATTGCTGAGAGCCGCAATGTTGATGAACCTTCACGTTCAGGTATCACCGTCTTAAGCAAACTCAACGTGCTTCCAACAGACGCAATTGCAAGGTCCTTCTGGTCCGCAGTTGGGCCTCTCGCCCACAATGATAGTTCGGACTGAGCAGCATTCGGTAGGCATTCACTCGGTAAAACTTTGGATTTTGCTACATTCTGACTGCCGGCGTTACCAGGAAGCAGAGATGAATGCACTTTCTTATGAACTCCGAGTATATTTCGTTTTGGGCTAATAACCAATACTGAAGAATTAACAGACATTGACTTGACATTAGACGTATTTACTCTAAGCGTTTCACGAGTAACGGCACAATTCATTATGTTCAGACAGGACACTTCTTACTTTTTCGGCCTTTTTGAGGAAAAAGTACTATTGATCAATCCTTCCAACCTTCAAAAGAAGTTAAAATTAGACCTTCATCTATATATTCTTTCTACCGGCAAGAAAAGACTATTGAGGCAATCGCTACGGACGATACAAAAAAATGCTTCCAGAGAGCCGATCACTGCTTTTTTTATTAATTTTCTCTCTTGAGGACCCATTAGACTATTATAGTTTAAATACTTTTGTAGGCTAAAAGAAGATTGAAAAAATCGTTTAAAGGTGGAGACTTACCAGAATTGAAAGAAAGGAAAACAGTTTATATATTTATATAATTGGAGCTTTCTCTTTTGTTTACGACGAACGCAGCATTTCCCACCACCCGCCCAACTGACCGAGGGCGCGTCTGAGGGATAATCGAATAATCCAACAGGCCGGTGACCGAAAACCAGTGACAGTCCGAACTGCCCTTAACCCGAAACCGACCGCGGTAGGTCGCGGTTACACTTGCCTCTTACACTGAACAGCTACACATTTGTTCATCAGCTGCTATAAAATTACAAGAGAAAAAAGGAAAAGGAAAAAGGAACTTACTTAATGATTTAAAGCACTCAGTAAGTAGATTTGGATACAGAAAAGCGAATCAGAGGAATCAATGTTGACGAAATGTGAATTAAAATCGTTACACAAAGATCTAAAAGGATGGTGCATTTCAAAGTTTGCTCTGCATGAACACAATGAAAGGAGCCTAAAGTGTATAGAGGATCTTAAAGTGATGGTAAAGGTCAGCTCGCTTACTAGGATTGGGCTATTGATAGAACCTCTTCTCAATTTAATTAAAAATAAAACTCCAAGCATCTTTCTACGACTGTGGAGTGTAGACAGATTAATGAGCCGTAAGGGAATTTTGTAAGACAGCTGGTTCTTATTCACATCCCAGTTTAAATTTCTTAATGCGAATAGCAGGAATTGCTTTTGTACAGATTCCAATTTATCATTATACAATTGAGAGTACGGACTCCATAAAACTGAGTTCCATGTTCCGAAATGGGCCTAAAAAGTGAGATAAATCGTCATTAGTCCAACGTTTAATAAAAGCCTTTAAACGTCTTTTGCCTCATTAACAGAAGCATTTATATGATTTCTAAAATCTAGCTTCCATTGTGACACCTAAATCAATGAAGTCAGTAACTTGTTCAACATTGTGATTATGTATCATAGGCAAAGGATTGGAAAGATTTTCTGGAGAAATATCATCTGCATACATGAGTTTTTTAGAATGAAGGACAACATTTGATGAATGTAAGGAAGGGTAAATGAGATTGCCTTGAGGAACACTGCCGCTGTTACTGCTATTTCACGTGATGTACAATTTTTAAAAATTACTTTTTGTTTTCTACCAATCCACTTGAAAAGGGTAGGTTGAAAACCGAAATGATAGAGTTTAAAGTGAAGTAAAGAGTGAGAGACATTGTCAAATGCTTTACAAAAGTCAGTGTAAATAAATTCTGTTTTGGTAACCATTTTTGAAACCATTACTGACATTGGTTGGGATGAGTTCTCGTATGTTAGATAGGGTAGATTTGGCTTTACGAAACCCATGTTGTGAGATGACAATAATTGATGACACAGAATGGGCTAATTTATACCCTTCTTTGTGGAAAGAGTCATACATTTTACGTCTATTGTTATTATAATAGCTTCGAAAATTTCGGGGATAGGAATAGGGAACATAACATTGCTTTCTAGAGATAAAATGTATGACTCTTTCCACAAAGAAGGGAGTAAAAAATTTAGGTACACTAGTAGAGATATCATCCGGGTCGCATGTGAATTTGCACTTAAGAGCTTTAAGATGGTGATAAATAACATCAGCGGATATATGTGGTACTTTTACGCAATGAAAAGAAGGCAAGAGTGATTCTGAGTTGATTTTCCAGGCTGACATTGTTGTTGGTGTTAATACTGGTTCCAAGATAGACGAAGTTATCTACGACTTCAAAGTTATGACTGTCAACAGTGACGCGGGAGCCGAGTCGCGAATGCTTGTGTTATTTTCCCCAGAAATAAGTTAAAAAAGTCACAAGATAAGGACGCTTGATAGAACCTTATATGCGATGTTAAGAAGGCTTATTTGTGTGGGCTTTTTGTTTTTTAGGCGGGCGATTGCTATTTGGACTTCTTCATAGTCGGGTAACGGAACTTTTCCATGGTCATCAATTGGAGTTTCGGGTTCACCATCTCCGGGTATTTGAACTTCACTGCCATTCTGCAGGCTGCAGAAGTGTTCCCCTCATAAATCCAGTATACTCTGGGCATCTGTCGCTAGCTCACCTCCCTGGGCCCTACAAGAGTTTGCTCCGGTCTTGAAATCTTCTGTAAGTCGTCGTATCTTTTCGTAGAATTTTCGAGCATTACCCTTGTCGGCCAGCTTCTCAAGCTCATCGTACTCACGCTTTTCGGCCTCTTTCTTTTTTTCCCTGCAAATGCGTTTTGCTTCTCTCTTCAGATCTTGTCACGGCAGTCCAGATGGTTTTGCGACCTTTCCGAAATCCAATAGTTACGTTTGCAACTGTGTGTAGGGGGTTTGCAATGCCGTCCCGCAGTTCCCTTATACGGGGTTGCTGATGAGTGCTCCCAGAGAGCAGGCGTGCAAGTCGAGTAGAAAGCCGCTCGGCAGTCTGTTGGGATTGCAAATTTTCAACGCCGAACCTTCCTTAACGGGCGTTCTTCGATACACGCGACAATATATTGCTCCGAGTCGATATTAGGGCCTCGGAACGTACGCACGCCTAAAGGACTGGATACATGTCTTCCGTCAAGCACAGCATGATCGATTTGGTTGAGACTTTTTCGATCTGGAAACAGCCAAGTAGCTTGGTGATTGTTTTTGTGCTGGAATCTAGTGCTACAGGCTACCATATTTAGGGCCCCGGCTGTGTTGGCTGCCCTGTTAAATGTGTCTTTTGACCTGTTATTAAAGATTATTACCTATGTACAAATGTGAAAATGCCAGAATATTTTGAAGATAAAACGGCATAAATAAATAAATTAGTTAAAACATCTAATCTTGCGGCTGAACGAATGGAAATGGAAGAATAATTTTAGCTTTCTTATTTCCAGCGTCATTCGGCGAAGATAAAAACGCTCCGGGAACGAAAATAAATAGTTTTTTAATATTTTAAAACTCCCCTCGCGCTCTTCTTAATCTGAAAAATATACTCGTAAATAAATAATAAAAAGGCATAATTATTTTCTAATAAAAGTGACATACGAGTATAATAATAAATTTTTTGTTATCAACAAACTACTCAAACACACAAAATATCATCTTAAATGCTACCAAATTTTTAACTGCCCCCTCTCTGACCTCAGTCGACAACACTTCGCTCAACTTCTTGCCAAACAAAAAGAAAAGGTTTTTGTCCGTTAAAAATTTGTCATACCTAAATTCATCCAAATGATATCAATTTCGAAAAGAAGATTGCAGAATTACACACCGTTACACAGATACACACACACATATATACGCAATCCGTTTTCATCATTTATGCTTCAACTGTTTTCATATTAAATTTCTAGGTAACTAAATAAGTATTACATGAATTTCATATGTCTTTTCTGCCTTTTTGTTGTCTCTTTTTTTTGTTGCTTACTACCCTTTTTAATACCTTTTTAGTACCTTTTTAATACCTTTTTTGAACGCAAGCAAATGAGTTGCAAATAACTGGGCTGAAGAGCAGTAAAGGTACTTTCGTATAAGCACATAAATCGAAAATAAAAATTTAAAAATAAAATTAAAAAATATTCTAAAATACAACGAAAAAGTTAGCGGTGCTTACGTTTTACGTTGTTTAACGGGTGCATTTTTTTTTTTTGTTTTTTTTTTTTTGTACACAAAAACCAAATTATTGGTTAAAAAGAATATTCATTCGTAGAATTGCATGTATGTGTATGTGTGTGAGTTTGTGTGCATTTCCATTTGCATATGTATACCTACAAATAGTTAAACAAATAGTAAAACTAACAATGTGAATGGTCTTTATCCACACTTTGTTGGCATTTATTTGCATATTTTTTGCAAACAAAGTCTGCTGGCGAAATCAAATAGAATAAAGTAATATGCATTTGAATATAAATAAATTCAATGAAAATGTAGTAAGAATGTGAAATGTAAAGGAACAAAAAATGAGCAAAAGGAAGTAAGAAAAAAGTATGCAGGAATAACAATAGAAATATTGA